>PITA01007748.1:0-22803 GCA_004023965.1 Spilogale gracilis
TCTGGGCAGTATAGACATTTTGACAATGTTTATTCTTCCGATCCATGAGCATGGAATGCTCTTCCATCTTTTTGTGTCTTCTTCAATTTCTTTCATGAGTGTTCTGTAGTTCCTCGAGTATAGATCCTTGACTTCTTTGGTTAGGTTTATTCCTAAGTATCTTATAGTTTTTGGTGCTATAGTAAATGGAATCGATTCTTCAAATATTTTTATGCTCAATCTCTTTCTCTCCTATTGTTGTGGTTCTCTATATGACTGTTAAACATCTTTCTACTGACATGGGACACTAAGGTGCTGGTCTTTTAAAAAAATTAATATTTATCTTTATTCTTCAGCTAGGGCAGTTTCTATTGACTCATCTTCAAGCTCACTGATCCCTTTGTTTCCACTGTCCAGTTTTCTCCTAAGCTCATCCAGTGAGTTTTTATTTCATATATTTTATTTTTCAGTTCTTGA
Organism: Spilogale gracilis; assembly: GCA_004023965.1. NCBI lineage: Eukaryota > Metazoa > Chordata > Mammalia > Carnivora > Mephitidae > Spilogale > Spilogale gracilis. The sequence goes on from PITA01007748.1 coordinate 457, forward strand.
ATTTCTATTTTTTATAGTTTTAATGTCTCTATTGTTATTCTCTATCCACTCATTCTATTCCTCATTTCCTTTAAATATTTGAACATGTTTATAATAGTGCTTTAAGAGTACTTCTTTGATAATATCAGCACCCACATCATCCTGGGGAACTATTTTTACTTCTTTTTTTCTTTCACTTTAGGTCATACTTTTTTTTTCTTATTTGCATTTGTAGCAGTTTTTTAAAATATACTAGATGTTGTGGGTGAGACATAATTTATATACTATGATGTTTTCTTTAAAGAATTTTGAGTTTTTCTGGATGACAGTTAATTCACAGTGATCACTTAGATCTTGTAGAGTGGTGGTTCTCAACCAGGAGTAATTTCCTCCATTTGGCAACGTATATATAGATAGATTTTTGGTTGTCACAACTTGGGAGTGATGATGGCATATAGTGGGTAGAGTTTAAGAATGATGCTAAACATCTTATAATTTACAAGTAATGCATCCCACAAAAAAGAACAATCTGATCCAATATTTCAATAGTGCTGTGGGTGAGAAAGCCTACTGCAGATGTTTTAGATATTGTTAGAAAGGATCTTATACAGGTTTTTTCCCCCTAGAGCATATCACTTATTCTAGGACACAGTGGAGTCTTAACTAAATACCCACAGTACTAAGTGAAGTCTCTTTATTCCACCCTGACTGGCTAGAACTCCAAAGCCTCCCAGCACTTTATAACCTCCAGTATCTTCATTCAGGAACCACTTCCTAGCACCTGTTCTCTGAAGGACTCAGTGAGTTTCACCCTGCTCAAGTGCAGTCCATTGCTTGGCCAAGGGTGTGAGGGGTACCTCCATGCAGAGTTCTGGGGACCCCACTTTTTGCATATTTCCCGTAACAAGTACCTTTATCTTTAAATCCTAGTCTCTTAAGGAACCCTGAATTCCAAATTTTATCTTCTCTGACTGAGACTGCCACTTTCTATACTTCAGAAATTGCCCTAGATAGAAATATGGGGTCAACATGAAGCTCACCCTACATGTTTCCCTTCTGTCAAAGATCACAGCCCTGTATAATTTGTTATCCAGTGCTTGACAACAGTTGGCTCATATATTTTATACAGTTTTACAGTTTGGAATGACAGTATTTTCCATACCAGTCATTCAGTCATGACCAGAGGTAGATAATTCATACTGGAATTTGAATCTCGACTCTAAATATTAGGTGTCCTTATCATTCCTTGAGATTAACATGCTATTCTTTTAATCAGAAGTAGTTCTTTATAACAGATGAAGATAAAATTATAGTTGCTTTCTCTAGAAGATACTAGAGAGGAACATTTCTGATAGGTTTACCTTCTTATCCCATTCCCCATTAAACACCATTTAAATGCTGACTAATAAGAGTATACACATGATGTCTCCTCTCTACCAATCATAATAATAGATATCTTATGTTGTATGCTTTCTTTTGCCAGAGACAGTGCCAGTAGATATACATATATTTTACTTTATTTTATTCTCACAGCAGCTCTATTTTCCCTGTTTTACTTATAAGGGAACTGAAGTTCTAAGAGGTGAAGGAGTTTTCAGAGCTAGTGAGCTAGTGAAGTGACAGAGCTGACACTAAGACTTAAGTTTGTCTGACTCTAAAGCCTTAAATGTATACCAGCAAAAGCAGGCTAATTGATGTTCCTCACAACCTCAAAATCTCAGTGGCTAAACACAGTAACAGTTTACAAAAGTATTCTCATTCCCAACACATTCCAGGGTGAGTTGTTGGAAATGTTTGCCTCACACAGTCCTTCCTTCAGGTGGCCCTGTCATTCCCTAAAGACTTAGAGTTGTCTGCTCCTCTACTTCATCAGAAGACAAAAAAGAGAATTTGGAGGCTCAAGCTGAAAGCTTTTCAGGCTGGTAAGTGGAGAACATCATTTGGGATCACTTTCAGTTAGGCAGAAGTCAATTGTAGACTTGTGAGGCCAGGAAATATAGTCTGGCTATGGATGCAGGCAAAAAGGAGAACGAGTTTTGGTGAATGACTAGCTAGTCCTACCATACCACATTAAGCCAGATTCTCCCTTAAGTTGCTTGTTGGAAAGCATTTATACACTTTGCCCTAAATGCAGTTTTTCCAATATGTGGGATTTAAGAAGTAGAACAAATGAACATAGAAGAGAAAAAGAGAGGGGCAAACCAAGAAACAGACTCTTAACTATAGAGAATAAACTGATAGTTACTGGAGGGGAGGTGGGCAGGGATGGGGTTAGAGGGTGAGGGTGGAGTATGGGTTAAATAGATGATGGGTAATAAGGAGGGCACTTATGATAAGCCCTGTGTGTTGTATGTAAGTGATGAATAGCTAAATTCTATGCCTGAAACTAATATCACACTGTATATGACTAGCTGGAATTTAAATAAGAACTTGAGAAAGAAAGTACAACACTTGTATCAATCAATCAATCAATCAATAAATAAATAACGTAGATGCAGTTTTCTAGGGTGGGGCTTGGTTTAGTATCACACATTATCCTTGAGATTAGTGAAAGGTAACACACGCATGTCCTGAGAAGACTAGGATCTTTAGTTCTTGTATCATATTGTTCCTCAGAGGAATAATAATCATCAACATCCCCAGTTTTTTTTTTTAAAGATTTTATTTATTTGACAGAGAGAAACACAGCCAGAGAGGGAACACAAGCAGGGGGAGTGAGAGAGGGAGAAGCAGGCTTCCTGCCAAGCAGGGAGCCCGATGTGGGACTCGATCCCAGGTCTCCTGGATCATGACCTGAGCTGAAGGCAGTTGCTTAACCAACTGAGCCACCCAGGCGCCCCCAACATCCCCAGTTTTAAACAATACATTTTTATTCTTTATTTTTGACATTTTAACATATGGATGGTATCTACCTTATTTTAATTTGGGCACTAACTTGCCCTCCCATTATTCCCTCTTGTCATGCCACTTAGACGTGGGCTACTGAGCAGTCAGTGCCTTGTTTTCTTGGTCTTTCTCTTGTCCATGCAGGCTTTCACAATGGTGTCTTCCAGTGAAAGGTCAGAGAATATAAACACAAAATGGGTGTCAGGAACTTTCTTTTTTTTTTTTTTTTAAGATTTTATTTATTTGACAGAGAGAAACACAGCTAGAGAGGGAACACAAGCAGAGAGACTGAGAGTGGGAGAAGTAGGCTTTCCACCCAGCAGGAAGCCCGATGTGGGGCATGATCCCAGGTCTCCAGGACCATGACCTGAGCTGAAAGCAGTTGCTTAACCAAGCGAGCCACCCAGGCATCCCCTCCCCCTTTTTAAAAAGATTTTATTTATTTATTTGAAAGAGAGAAACAGCCAGAGAGGAAACACAAACAGAGGGAGTGAGAGAGGGAGAAGCAGGCTTCCTGCTGAGCAGAGACCCCAATGTGGGGTTCCATCCTGAGACTCGTAAAGGGATCGCTTATCCAGCTGAGCCACCCAGGTGGCCCTGTAAGGAACTTTCTAACTGTCCTGAAGGCATTATCAGTGATCATTAATAGACAAAAAATAATCACCATTGCTTCTTGGCCTTTTCAGCTAAGATCAAGTATAGTGCTTGTCCTTACCAGTTTAATATCTAATATGTTCTCTATCATAGGACAATATTTTGAATGAATTTTGGAGCAGGGAGATGGAATAGGAGCTTACTCTGTACACTCCATGCATCAATCTGGTGTCATGATGCTTCTAGGAAAGGTGCACCCTCTTGGGGTTAAAAACAACAAGTTTGTGGAAGACATTTCCAGAAAGGGCCATATTAGTTCCTTTGGGAAATGGTGGCAACACCTGGGACACCCAGTAGTTAAAAACAATATAAAAAAAAGCAAAATCAGCAAAGCACTTTAGTCAGGTTGTTTTGATCAACCTACCTTTCTTTTGATTTGAATATATCTATACCATCTGTTTGGTTGGAGTGTTTGAGCAAAATTCCCTGAATTTCATTCCAACTGCATTTGCCTTAATCCTGGACCTCTTTTGCCCTTCTAATGACAACACATCTAAAATTTCCCTGTCTTTAATATCTTTCTTTCTCATTCATCCTACAGAGGATGGTCATTATTTTTTGAAAGTGCAATTCACATTAGGTCTTATTCTTCTTCAGACACCTTTGGCACCAGTGGCACCTCTTCATCTCCAAATCATGGCCCTACCTTACATCTTGAACTATTTATCTGGGTTCTTCCCTCATACACCCTCTAATCCATTCCAATTGGTGCCATTTGTGTTCCCAGAATGTGTTCCATGCTGTCCCACATCCATGCTCTTATGAATAGAGTTCCCAGTATCTAGATATGTTCTTATTCTCATTTCTCCTCCTCAAAATCCTACTCAGTTTTCAGGGCCCAAGTAAAAATTGATCTGTTATGAAGTCTGCACCCATGTTTCTGGTTAAATAAGTCTCTCTCTTGCTTGTGTTTATGTAGCACTTTGTACTAGTCACAGTTTGCTTTGTGTCTCCTCATCTCAGCGCAGCCACAAACTCTTAGGGAGTAGTTGTTTTGTGAGCCTTCCTATCTACCTCCTGCAGTGCCCACCATCACACCTTGTTTAGCATGTTTAGCAAAGATGCTTAGAAATGCCTGCTGGGCAAAATTAAAAAGCAGAATGTGACATCAACTGTTCAAAGACCTTTTCCTTGAATTAATCTGAAAACTAAAAATAAACTATCCTCAAAATGATTAGACAATGTGCTTGAGATAAATTACTTATGTACGACCTAAAAATGCATTTAAATGTTCTTTTTTTTTAAGAAGACACAATTCCTTCAAAAAGCTGATTTTGAAATCTATAGGACATTTTTTTTTTTCTTTTTAAGATTTTATTTATTTGACAGAGAGAAACACAGCCAGAGAAGGAACACAAGCAGGGGGAGTGAGAGAGGGAGAAGCAGGCTTCCCGCTGAGCAGGGAGCCCGATGTGGGACTCGATCCTGAGTCTCCGGGATCACGACCTGAGCCAAAGGCAGTTGCTCAACCAACTGAGCCACCCAGGCGCCCCTGAAATCTATAGGACATTTTAATGGCCTTGCATTTTAAAAAGATAATCTTAAATGCCCTACATAGGTAGGCAGGAAGGTTGGAATTATCCCTATAAAATGTATTCTGATTTTTAGTTTCCAAAAGGGCATCTGGAATAATAGGTATTGAGTGTGCCTGGGATGGTGCTCTGTAGGTGTCTTCTTTAGCCGTGTCCTAGATACAATTTTGTATCTACATTGGCTTTCCCCAGGAAAAGCACGACTTTTGTTGGAAAGCACAACTGTTGGTGCGGTGAGGCAACTGGAATGAGTTATATATGAGAGAGATCCTTCAGAGAGAATGTGTATATTCATCAAAATTCTAACTGCGTTGAAACTGTCATTCAAAGAGTTAACATCTGTGAAGAATAAAAAATGCAATGGAGAGCTTTCAGGCGAAGCATGGGGAGACTGATAAAATTATCAGTGAATTAAATTCAGACAGATGGCTTTGGAAAGGAATGAAGTACACAAACCTTATGTAGAATATAATGACTCTCACTCTGACAGGGGCTTTGTCAACAGGATAAGCGTTTTTTTTTTGTTGTTTTGTTTTTATTTTGTTTTTCTGCTTTTTTGGTTTTTTTAAGCTGGATTTTAAAGCAGTTGGAAGCCAGATTATTCTCCTTTTCTGAAGGTGTTATTTAGTACTTAAACAATAAAAACAGCAATAGCTTGTAAACCCACCTGGATAGCATCAGACTCTGAAGTTCTGGGTGTAGGTGTGCAGCACAGTAGAAGGCATATGGCAGGCCTCACACATGTCGCTGCTTCTCACTGTCCTCAAATTCACTGCCCACATCAATAGGTCCTTGGCAGTTAAAATATTTCTACAGAACAGAGGCCAGTCGTTAGCTCTTCTTATAACAGCAAGATAGTAAGGTAAGCTTTCAGTCATTAAACACACATGTACAGAATAGAAACACAAATAGACTGGTTTCTGCTTTTTAAAATTTCAGTTCTTACCGTTGTTTCTGGTTGAATTAAAAAAAAATGGCTCTTAGAAAGAGAATCTCATTTGAGACTATCATCTTACATTTAGACAGAAATGGTCAGAAAATAACATTCCTCTCTCAGGATTTCTTTTTTCCTTGTGGTTTTATTTTATCTTCACTTATTCAGCTCCAGGGGCCCCCTCTTTCAGGTGACAGGTTCCAGTATATTCACGCTTGGATGCAGATGGCCAGGCTGCTTCTTAGCAATGGACTTTGCCTTTGTTCCAGACCAGATGTTCTGTTTCTCCCTGGTAACAGTTTGCATTGTGGTACCTTATTATACGGTGCTCTCTGGAACTGGTGCCAGGGTAGCCTACGAATCAGCCAAGAGCAGCGCTGAATCAATGAGACAGCTGGCAGCCTCCCTAGGGAGGGAACGTTTTTACCTTTTTGATTCATGCAGTCTTCGCTAGTTCAGATCCAGGATGCCATGAATGATTTTTCTTAGCGACAGGTGAGAACAAAAAAGCTTTGTAAACCTAATTCAATAGAAGCTGGAGACTCGTTGTGCTATTGATTAAAAGGAGAAGACGATGAAGAGGAAGTGTACACACAGTCCAGTTGCATTTTCCCCATAATCGACTTCTGTGCTTCTGCCTGGGTTGGCGTTGTCAGGTTTGCTGGGAGGAGAAGCTTGAAAATCAGGAGACTGTGGTTATTGACCTAGGGTGAAGATTTAATCATGGCTGTAAGCTTGCATGTTATCTACAAAAACAAGTAGTTTACTCCCTTTTCATTTTTTTTAAGCTACAAAATTCACTGATCTATTGTTAACTTCACTAAAAATTTGAGCTTGCTTTAATGGGCTTGTTCACATCATCCAGGCTTTAATGTTTGGGATATGCTTATTTATTAGGGCTATGGGTTTGGGTAAAAACCATCCACATTTACACTCAAGCAAAGGATTACAACTCAGTATGAGTTCTTGCCCTAGGTCCTCCATGTCAGCACACTTTTTGAGTGAGCCAGAACCCTAGTTCTGTGCTGCCTTGTGTCCCTCTGCTCTGTAAAAGCAGGTCAGTTCTTGAGCCATTGTAATCAGAGGACCATTAGATGAGGTGACCTAGTACCTGAGAGCTCCAGTCTGGGAGAGGAAAAAATGTGACAGTAACAGAAGTCAGGGACCCTGCAGTATATCATCCCCATCAATCATGGCAGACATATTGGCAACATGATGGATGACATCCAACCACTGACCTTGGTGGGTCAGCCTTTGTCACACAAGTAATAGAATAAGTCAAAGCAGTGGGTCTACCTACCATCAAATAGGAGTGATAAGCTGTGACTGCAGCAGAGGGAAAACGAACATTAGTGTCACATGTTGTCTGTATTTCTGAGCCCGGGAGAGCAGGTACCTTACTGTGCAACCACTGAATAGGATTGGATATTTCAAGAAGGGGGAAAAAAATCAGTGTTCTCAAGATGTGCTTGTAGCATTGTGAGTTTTTCTCTTAACTAAGATATTACTTAGAGAGTAGTGAGTCTGTAGAGTAGATATTCTCCTAGGGTGAAAAATATTATAACATAGATTTCTTTACTTTAAACCTAAGTATTGGCTCAGATACATGCAGTTCAGCATTTAGTTGGTGACAGATGGTTTGGCTTGGGGATAGACATAATTTAGTCTGGGATTCCTGGTGATTTTCCCTTGATGGTCTTACAATTTATTTCTCAAACAGCCTCCCAAAGCTTCACAGTTATAAATGACCTATCCCAGGGGCACCTGGGTGGCTCAGTTGGTTAAGCGACTGCCTTCGGCTCAGGTCATGATCCCAGAGACCGGGGATCGAGTCCCACATCGGGCTCCCTGCTCGGCGGGAAGCCTGCTTCTCCCTCTCTCACTCCCCCTGCTTGTGTTCCCTCTCTGGCTTGTTTCTCTCTGTCAAATAAATAAAATCTTTAAAAAAAAAATAAATGACCTATCCCAGATACCTTCTCTGAGTTTAAATATTACTTGATTGGTTATAGAAAGTAAGGAGAAATTCTTAATAATGAGCAGCAGGACATGTGGAGGGCTTGATGTCTGCTGAGGGTAAAAGAAACAGAAAAGATTATGATCCACTTGCTTTTTGTAGGAAAGTGAGGTTGGAATACATTGAAGCAAGATCTACCCATTTATTTTCCAGGTAGCTTTATGCTATGTTGTAAGGAATTTTGTCAACTTTATTGTTGAGAACCATATCCCTAAGTCAGTGGAATCACTGAAAATCCTGTCTCATGTCTTTTGAATCAATATTTAAAAAGCTAGGAGACCCAGATATCATGTGCTTGTTTCCCGTTCAAAGCCAAAAACTCAAGTTGGCATTGGGAGGAGTCCAGTCAAGGGGAGCCAGTTAGGTTGTTTATTTACATTTAGGGGTCAGACCTTGCATATTTCTAACCCAGCCAATTTAGGTTGGTACACACTTTTCCCCAGACATCTTCTGTGTGCTTACCACTGTGCCAGTGAGGTTAAGGCAAACAAATGAGACATTGTTTATCAAAACAGGATTTCTAAACTTTTGGAACTTTATAGGGTGGGTTCAAACTGAAAATGCATATGCCATCAGGAAGGACTTAGGAAGAAAAAGAGCAATATTAGCTTTATTAGGGAAAGGAAATCTAGGGGTAAGTTTCAGAGTCAACCTTCCCTCTTTTGACATTGATATCAGGGGGAATGAACATATCTTCTCACAGATGACCTGATGATATAACTTATTTATCTGAGCCACAGAAACATTTCTTATATTCTTCAGCTTTTGCAATTGGAGTAGACACTGAACAGCCAAAACATCTGGGTCGATTGTGTTTGGCTGTGTGGAGAGGTATCTAGAGAGAGAAGATGGGGTCTAAGTTCTGATGGTATTCTGGATGTGTTTCTTTCCCTTCTGGATAAAAGCCAAAGAGGCTGCTAGGCTGAAAACTGAGTTCTCTTGGTAATCTTTCCCATTCTTCTAGAAAGCAGGATTTATAAGACATTGCTCTTTGGGTCTAGGTGTCATTTTGGGATCACAGCAAGCATGTTAACTCTGTGCTGGGAGAGCAAAAAAGTTGCAGAGCAATTACTCAGCTATGCTGAACGAAGAAGCAATTACCAGAACACGCTTTAGCCCCACTTGTCAGAGTGAGTTTCACTCGGGCACAAGGAAAGCATTAACTTGGGAAGTGTCCCTTTTCAGAGGCTTAATTTAGTTTTTTCTTTCCTTTAATTGTGTGATTTCAGTATTTTAGCCACAATCCCTAGGCTGTAGAAACCTTTTAATAGCTCTTTATTATGAAGCAGGGCAAGGGTTTTGAAGAAGAATGAACAGGAACCTGCATAATTTATAGGAAAACTGCATGCTAGACTTTTTCTTTACAAAGAACATTGGGGTTACATTGGCACAAGCCAAATACCTTTTTAATGAATAGTCAGTAATCAGCAGCAGCTACAGTAAATGCTTGAATTTTTTTCTTTCAAGTGCTATGAGTCCATAAATTAAGCATCTGATGCTGATTGCTGTCATGAATGTACACGCCTATTGCTACCCACCCTCACTGCTTAGATCCCCTGCTCATGCTCAGTTTAGAGCAGTGTGAAAAATGGAGGGCAAATGTCCTTTAATATGTTCAATTTCCATCCATTTTAAATACTATAATGGAAAAAGAATGTTGAGAGTACACTCCACTTTCTTTTTTGGATCAAGATCACAGTTTGGGTTTTAAGACAGCAGTATTATGTTCTAGAATATAAGAGCCATTAAAATAAATTGAATTGCCAAGGTGTCTTTTTTTTTTCTTAAGCAAAGCTTTATCTAAATTGTAGGCTTTCAGTTTGCTCATTCCTCTAAGACTTAGCACATGTTATTTTCATCACTTGGAACGTATCCTTCTTTTTTCTATTCTCTGCTTCTCAATATTTCTAATTTTAACAAAACCCCAAACAAATGCTTCAGGAAATTATTCTTTTTTAATGTCATCTACAGCCAATCCTATTCACTTATCTCTTAGTGGTTCCCTAGTCTGTCTGAAGTTAATGTAAACAGATGGTTATTAATTTATAACCAGATCCTTTCTAAAAGTTTAATAATATTTAAAAAAAATCTTAACATATTTTTTTTATTTCAACAATATTATATTTGGTAGTTATGGTTCCAGGCCAAGCAACAAAGACTATTTATCTCAAAGTACAGATTAAGTACAAATATTTAGAAAGCAGCATCAGAAAATATTATTGTAATACTGACAATAAGATCAAATATTAGAGCTTTGTATGTGCCAGGTACTGTTTTAAGTCCCTCACAAGTACTAATTCATTTACTTTCCATAATATTCCTGTAAGGCAAATACTATGATTTTGCCTGTTTTATAGAGGTGGAAACTAAGGCACAAGAAGGTATAAGTAACTTCTCAAATTTATGGAGTTAAGTGGTAGAGCCCAGAAGCTTAACACAAAATCCTATGATTTTAACAGTAGCATTAACGGTTCTTAAATTTTTTTGACTTTGGTAATTGAAGTACAGAAGAAAAAAAGCCTTTAAGGTAACCTTAGTACGTATATTCAGAAGATAACTGTGGGACCCTGTTAAGTGCTTTTTAGATAACAGGAAGAAAGAAAAAACTTCTTAAATGTGGGATACGTTAGTTTCCTCAAAGGCCCCATAGGTGGCAGTGTTGTAAGATGCAGCTTTGTGGTTGAATCTGCTTAACCCAAGGCCTGGGGCTTGTAGAGGGGGAATGAAAGTGAGAAATATGTGTGGAGTGTTTATTATTCAATTGTCATAAGTTGAAGAATGCCTTATTAATGGTTGTCATTTGCTGTTATACTTCACTTTTTTGAGCTTATGTTTTCCCTTTAACCTAGTAAATTACAATATTTTAGGACAGAAAATATTTTGTCTTTCCACAGCTCCTGCAACTGAGTTTCTCATGTTCGGAAAATGACAGAAATCATTCCTACAGTGTGCAGAAGCTAAACCTTGCCATGGGAGAAACACCTTCCCAAGTAAGTTTCTTACTCCATCTCGAGTAGCAATCTGAACATCATATCCACTCAGTCAGTATTATTGATGCCATACAGCATTTGGAAGCCTGGTTTTTACATAAGCACAGTGATTTTGTAGTTTAAGTGTGAAACATATCCATTGTGTCATTCCATCAGCTGAAGAGAGTGACTATTGCTGCTCTCTTTTGTATTCCACTGTTACTCCCTGAGGAGGGAGCAACATTGAATGGAGGAAACCCAGGAGATTTGGGTAGAATGTAAACACTGTGGAGAAGTGAAGTGTTTAGTTTTGGATTAGGTAAGCAGAATTTCAGCAAGTCAGGATCAGCAGATTTGTGCAGTGTTCTGGTAAGCCACTTCCCTTCTGCAGCCCACTCATTAATTTTCGGAAGCCTGACAGAATGGCTAAAAGGATGATCAATTTCAAGTGTCACTCCTGGTGTGTTTTTAGCCTTATGTAAAAGGAGTTCCTGACAAGTAACCCTGTTAGTGCACTCAGAATGTCTCCTATTATTAAATATTGGGAATAAGCTGAAATAATGAAACTAGGGGTTTTTTTTGTCACCAGAGTGGATGGTTTAGGAGATGAGATTAGTGTCTATTACTGACTACTAGTGGGCTTACTTAAACTCTCAAACCAGCAAAACCTCAAGAAAAATGGACACATTTCAGGAGAACTATGTTTCTTTAATGGATTTGTTTGGAACAAATGGGATATCTCTATTCATTTTCCAAGTGATTGCATAAAATTTTTACCTAGCAGATAAAATCCTTTGTCTCTTCCTCTTCCTCCCTATCCATTTATATTCTAATGTTGCTTTAATCCAGGGTAGGTAACTAGTGTCACTGGAGGTGTCTACCAGAACGACAGTATCTTTCTCTCCTTTTGTTTGCTTTCTTCTCACTCAGATATTTTTTCCCTTCTTTTCTGGATGTCACATTTTTATCCTTTTCCTTTTCATAACAGCCTCCATCCTTGAATCTTTAGGCCAAATCATAGGCAATATTGGCCATTTTGATATCTGTTGGCACTAAAGCATTTGCTGATGTTGGTCTTAATTCCCTTTATATTCTAATATTTGGTGAACTGATTTTATTTCCAATGTGCTTGGTAAAAAAAGGAGGGGAAAGTTTCTATAGAACCCAGGTGCAGGATCTCTATTGCAAAGAAGTGGAAATTTTTAAGATATAGCCTTAAGGTCAGACAAACATTGTATGACTCTGTATGTGAATAGGCAGTGGCAGACATGAGTGCCTCCCTACAGGGACCAGGTGGTTAAAGCAAGTAAGTGGCATGCACCTCATAAGTATGCAGAAGAGTGAAAGAGCATGTAGGCCATTCATAGCAGGGCAGCTGCTGTTGAGCTCCACGGCTTCCACCGTTAACAATGTGCATGCAATCTACATGACTTTAACATGGGGTGATGCTCATATATATATGCACACATCAGGACAATATACCTACAAGATATATAAAAAATTCATCAGAATGTGAAATTATGAACTAAAACTAGAAACAATAAACTGACTAATTAAACAGCATCACTTACTGTTAAAATACAGAGTTATTAATTTATAAAGCTAATTGGATTGGAATTCAGCTAAACTCAAGCCAGAGTTACATCCTAATTGCTCTTTTACTTTCGAAAATATCAAAGACCACGTGATATGAAAATATCATCATTTTCATGGTGACAGTTCTTAACAGTCCATGCAGGTCTTCAGTAGAAGCCTTTATTAGAGAAGTGGTATTTAAAAGAATTAAGTGCAATAGGCCAACTTTATGGAATTGACTCAGAGTGCATTAGAGAAGGAATTTGTAAAGGACTTTAAAAAAATAGCCTTTATTCCATATATACCAATATCTAATAGTCTCACAATATATTTTTTAAAATTTTACTTTCTGCAATGTTGTCTGAAATACAGATTTGACAAACTGTGTTGTTTTCAGTACTTTGAAGCAGTTAAAACTTGTTTCCTTTGTCTTAATAGAGCTGTCAGGCTGTTTATAATCACATTGGCTTTGATGTCTATCAAGAATCGACACACAAAGAGAAGGTTGGGAGGCCTGTTTGACATGACACTCCCTCATAGATGGAAAGTGACTCACTTACCCAAGTGGAAGAGCATGTAGAGACAGTGTGACATGATGGTCCTGTAGTCCGCATGCCCACAGATGTTTGGGCATTGCACTCTGAATGAACACTTCTTCTCAGATGTTTGTCTTCAAGGAGGGCCGCGGGTTGTGGGGGCTCTTCCTGTCATAACCTACGTTAAAATAACCTCAAACAGACCTGTGAGTAATTTCAGTTTTCCTCTTTGGTGAGTTTCCTTTAGCTGTTACCCAGCCTCCTAAACTGTGGGTCCTGCTGAGCTTCTTGGGAGTTCTGAGCCCAGGTCCACTATTCCTAACATCTTGTCAGGAAGTGTCAATTGCAGCTTAATCCCCAATACCAAGGATTGTCACAACCCTAATCCTCACCCACGATGGGCTCTCAGTAAAATTAAATAACTCCAAGGAGAGGTGCTGAGCCCCTACACAGGACTCTGGAGGCCTGCGAGTGTCAAGGTGAGTCTCCTGTGGCAGCTGGCTGGGGAATCCTGAAACCACTTGCCCTTTGGCCGCAGCTGTGAGGAGCCAGGCTGTACGAGACCTCCCCACTTTCCAGCTCATCACTGATGCTGGCCTTGAACACATGCCTCTCAGGGCAGGTGACTTTTACCTCCTTGGACTCTGTCAGCCATGCATTCCGCCTAGTGACCTTTCCTTCATGTCTCTTTACTTCATGTCCATTTATGGCTGCAAACAGCGTCTCATTATCAGTTCCCTCGCTTTGTGTTTTGCCAGCCTTGTGTCAGGCTACAGTCTGTCAGCAGCCTGTCACTTGCAGTTCAAAACCAACACTTCTGCTCATTCTGCCCACACACATCTCTCTGTCTGCCGTTGGACAGAGCTTCAGTGCCATGATCATGGTGCCATTTTGTGGCGCAAAGGAAGATAGGGTTAGGAGAGCCTCTGAACTCAATCACCTGTCAAAGATTATGTCTTTATGAGGCAGTTTCACCCAGGCTTTGCTATTTGGCTTGTAGTTTTCCCCTACATGCCTCTCACCCTTCTTGTCACTTATCCACATGCCCACCAGAGAGAACTGTGGTGACTTTGAAGTGGGATTTTAACTTGAACAACGGTAGGACTTGAAACATGAAGGTCGGGGGCAATATCGATTCAGTGAGTAGGAAGAATAAACAATTGCAATTCACTCGCCACCCTTACACCTCTGTGGAGAAGATGATAAACAATTGGCTTGAGAGAAATAGTCATGAGGCTCCTTTAAGGGTTTACACAAGAGAAGAAATAATTTATTTTGTTTTGGGTAAGGCACATTTCTTCTGAAGCTGATTGGCCTTGTCATATGACTGTACTTTCTTCTCTTCAATTGTTTCATTTTTCTCTCTCTTTTTTCTTACTAGATGTAGAAATCTACTTCCTACCTTAATGGCGCTGAATTGAGTAAAGCTGCATTTCCTTAACAGGAAAAAAGTATGCAACATAGTATGTTGCAAGCCAGTATGTGTGTGATGTGCATATATTTCATCCCTGGACTTCTGTGAGCAATGTGTGAATACACGTGTGTGTGTGTGCACGCACGCACACCCCCCCACACTACTCCATAACAATATCTTTGTCATATCTGCCTAGATAGGTAATGTCTTATGTAAATAAAGCCTCTAATTAATTTTTATGACCTACATAGGCTTCTGCAATTCTTTTTCTCAGCCCCATTGTGTACAGAGTTAGCATAATATTAAAGTTCATTTAATAATTTTTATTCTTTAATCTGCTATCCTATTTCCAATCTGTAGCACTTTAAAAATCTATTTTTTTCTTTTGAAAGCTTTTTCCCCTTAAACCAGAAAACTTTATAATTAGGTGGTGGGATAAAATCAGTAAAATAAAAAAGAATCTCTCAAGATTTAACTTCCTATGTGCTATCTTCGGGTAGTGATTTGCAAGGTGCCTGAGAATGCATGGCCTGAGAAGTTGTTTGGACTGCACTTTTTTCAATAATTGAAGTAATAGTTCATGTGTGAATGCAGATTATAAAGTTCTGTAATAGTTCCCACTTGTTCATATTTTTATCCTTGCTGCCAGCATCTGCTTTATTTTCTGATTGCATTTGTAAGTATTCTCCAGAAGCTGTATGAGAATTTAACCTTCTCTCTTCCAGAGTTCAAGGAAATTCTAACAGATGAGGCTCTAAGAGGGCCTTTTTGCATCTTCACATTTTTCCACCAAACTGTGAATTTTATCCTGTCTCAGGTTATGATTCACATGGAGTGAGGACACAATTTTATTCGCATTACCTCAGCCAGGTTTGTGCACCAACAAACAGGCATGTGCTTTTTACATTGAGAGGAATTCTCCCTGCTCATTGCAGAGCATTTCTTTTTAACATTTCCTGATAGTAAGATTTTTATTATATTTTAGTATGGAGACACAAGCATTCCTTTGGGTTCTTTGTGTGTGTGTAGAGCCAAAGCAAAGCTATAGAGGTCAGAAGCTGTGTCTTTCCTTTGCTTTGTTATGGGTAAATTGCAGAGGTTTCTCATTACAGATTGTGCACTTGGCATCATCTTTACAGGCATGACAGACCTTTCTACTTAGTTACAGAATGTGTTTCCGAAGACAAATGAAATCTTTTCCATGGAGAGCAGAGAGATCTTTTTCCCCCCAGCCAGTAAAGATCTAGTTAGCTTATGTTAATAACAGAATCTCCCATGTTATGGCATGACTTTCTCACTGCACATCTTCTGAAATACTGCTCACATGATTGGGTGTAATCAGGAAGTGGGTGGTATGATTAAATAGCCTTAATTTATGTTGGGACAGCTTGGAGCTAGAAGCTTCAAGAAAATATGTGTAAGACCCTCTCATATTTCTGTTATTTTAATTAAATAGTTTAATATGCACATTTCCCCAGAATTTGGTACCATACTCTACCCCCTGAATATCCACTAAATATTCTATGTTGTTAATACATTGACTTCTTATACATGATCAGAAATTCTAGATAAATTCTACACTAGTTGTTAGGAGAATAGTTTAGTTAAAGCCTCCAGAGGGCAAGATTGAAGTAAGGTCAGTTTAGAGGCAAAGACCTGGTGTGATCATCCCCACATGTGTTTTAGGTTAGGTGCCCCAGCACACATTCCCTAGATGAGGATTAGCATATGAATGATTTGCTAAAGAAATACCCCTGAGACAAACACAAAGAAATGATGGAACATGCTGAGATCCAGAGGAGACTGACTTTGGTTTACCCCACAGGGGAATACTTGAGACAAGAAAACTGGGTTTGTCTAATCCTGCACTCCATGAGTCATTAGCTAAATATTCTGAGGGTGAAGCAAGCTGACCCAGTAGCTTGAAGGCTATATTCCTTAGAAGAATAATAACTGTTATCCATTAGAGGTTAAGGCCCACTGCAGCCAGAAAAGGCCACAGAAACAGCCGGGCAAGTGGGCAGAGCATGACACACCACATGCTCTAACTCCTATGAGAGCTGGTTTG
Source organism: Spilogale gracilis (assembly GCA_004023965.1). Lineage (NCBI taxonomy): Eukaryota > Metazoa > Chordata > Mammalia > Carnivora > Mephitidae > Spilogale > Spilogale gracilis. Next base: position 17,018 of record PITA01007748.1, read on the forward strand.
GGCTCAAAGTATCAGTTGGGTGTTTCTTCAGGAGTGAATTATTTTCCCTTTGGTTACTCCTACTAAGGTACTAGTCCATTAGCAGGAAGCTTGAATGCTAAATAGGAGAGATATTCTGGAGCCTGCTTCAATCTACTTGTAAGAGCTGATGGCGCACATCTCTTCCTAACTCCTTGTTCAGGGATGCACTGGTAACTTGTCATCAGTTAAGGAAGAGATTATGGAATTGGGAACGTTCTCATATGGAAAGTTGAAATTGCCTGAGATCAGGGCTTTAATAGGGGGCAGCGGGTAGGGAGGGAAGCTGGTAGTTACAGTGATTACCATCATACCACCCTGATGCTGGCAAAAATGTTAAGAGAGAAAAAATAATAAAAGTGAACATTTATTTTATTAAATACACGAAATAACGCACATATTAAATAATATTAATGTATGTGAAAGCATTCTTAAGCATGAAGTGCTGTATAAATGTAATTCTTGAAATCACCTGTTACAAGATATGAGACATATAACATTTCTCCCCAGTGCAACTAAACTAGCAAAATACTGTAAAAATAATTGTGAAAAGGTGATTCTTCAGTTGTTTGGATATAACTGTTGCTGCTGTTAGGCTAGAGTGATCCCAGAAGAGAGTTTAATTATTGCTATCTTCTTTTATTTCCTTTCCCTGAGAAGCCTAGTTAATTGCATTATGACTTATGTCTTATATTTTGCTTCTCTCATAGATAGATAAAAAATGTTTTATTAGGAAAGGTCAGCACATAAAGAGGGTGTGTACTCTCTTTTCTGGTGGATATTATAAGGCGAATAGACTGGGCCAATAGAAAGAAGCCACAACAAAAAACCCAAGATTTTCCAGCCAGCCGGCAGACTGTTCAAACTTAAAAACAAAACAAAACAAAAAAACAAACAGCAATATACATATATATATATATTTGTTTGTTTGTTTGTTTGTTTGTTTTTTAAGTGGTATGTCATGAAACCTTGTTTGAGGAACAGGGGCAGGGCACTTCAGTTCATTTAGCAGCCCCTACCACTCCTGACCAGCACCCAGGCCCTGGGAAATGCAGTGAAGAAAACTGCCCTGAAAAGATTGATTCATATCCCCTCTTCCATTCCAGAAAGTCAATGAGTCCTATTTGATAGCTGAGATTTTGAAAGCTCAAGAATGGTAGAAAGAATCATGCCCTCCCTCCCTCCCCAAAAATGTTCACATCCTAATTCCTGAAACCTGTGATCATGTTAACATAGCTAAAGGGGCTTTGCAGATAAGAGTAAGCCAAGGATTTTGAGATGGGGAGATTATCCCAGATCATCTGGATCGGCCTAATGTAATTACAAAGGTCCTTATTAAGAGAGAGGCAGGAGGATCAGTCAGAGAAGGTGTGATGATGGAAGCAGAGGTCTGACTGATTGGAAGGGTTGATGAGCCAAGGAATGAGGTAGCCTGTAGAAGCTGGAAAAGAAAAGGAAGGAGATTCTCCCCCAGGGCCTCCAGGGAGAGCACAGCCTGGCCATCATCTGTTTTAGAGTACAGACCTTCATTCAGAACTGCACTATAGTAAATTTGTGTTGTTTTAACCACTAAGTTTGTGATACTTTGTTACAGCAGCAATGGAAACAAACACACCAAGGTTCTAGGCTCTAATCTGTCCTCCAAAGGTACCTCTTAGACCTCCTTTTTCACAGTGCTGTTTCGTGATTCCCATGAGCTAAGTAGGGACAGTAATAAATGCAGCTCCAGAGAGGGATGCTGCATGTGACTTTTAATGAACTTAAAAAACTTTTCTGCATTGATTCATTTATCCCAACAGATTTTTTTTATTAGAAAGGATTTTATTCTAATTTAGCACACAAAAAACATTAATAGTTTCTAATATATGAAGTCTTTTCAAATTTTATTATCTTCCTGCTACCCTGATTTTTACTAGATAAGCATTTTCTATTATAAATGAATTAGGTATTCATTATAGAAAATTGAAAATAGAAGGAGAGAGAAAAAGCATCCATTTTCCCATTATCAGAGAAAACCAACATTTTTTCTTCCAATGTTTTATGCATGGTATTTATATTTATTGCACTTATTTATGTAATAGATTTTTATGTCCTACTATTTTCATTTAATACTACATAAATATTCACTGTATGTTTGTGAACTTATTGTAACTACAATTTTTTCTGTTCACCAATTTGGATTCTTGAATAAACTCAAACCCAGTGAAGGTTCTTGGATGCAGATGTTTAAAAAAAAAATCAACTCTGGCTAATGGAAACAAAAAAGCATTATATTGAAAGGGTATTTGGATGACTTGTGGAACTAATGGGCAGACTGGAGAATCAAGGGAGATGAGATGTAGCCAAGATCATGGTGCTCAGGACACTTAGAATCTTGGCCATGGGGCTTTCACTTCTGACTGTACCATCTTTCAATGTTGCCTCCAATACACAAAGAGGCCCAACAAGCATTGTATCAGTCTTTGTGGTAAGAGGCTCCCTACATAGCATAGTAAGCTTGGAGAGAATTTTCTGATATTGTCCTCCATAAAATTCTTTAAACAGTAAGGTTTCTATATTTTTTAAAAAAGATTTTATTTGACAGAGGGAAACACAGCTAGAGAGGGAACACAAGCAGGGGGAGAGAGAGGGATAAACAGGCTTCCCACAAGCAAGGAGCCCAATGCGGGGCTTGATCCCAGGACCCCAGGATCCTGACCTGAGCTGAAAGCAGGCACTTAATGTCTGAGCCACCCAGGTGCCCCAGGTTTCTATATTTTTAAGGAATTTATGTGCCACTTACATATCAAGGTATCTTCCCAAGATTTCTAGGGGGACTTCTACCTTGATTTCCAAATTGTATCAAGATATGACCTATAGAAGGAACAAATATGATATCTTGTGGAGGGATGTGATATTCAAAATTTGTTTTGTACCAGATTGTGGCACGGAGTGAGAATTCGTAAGAATCTGAGGCAGAATAGGTAGTAAAAATATACTATGTTCCTTGCCAGATTATAGCAAACTTCTCTGGGCTTTGCTGCTTTTAGTGATAAAGAGAGAGAAAAACACTTTTTTAAAAATCAAAAGCTATTACTAGATACCCAAATCTGTGTTTATTTGCTTCAGGAAGGACAGTACATCCTCACATAAAGCAACCAACTGATAAGTGAACATGTCATCACTACCTTAAATTTTCTAAGACGCTCATGTCGTCTGCACAGGTTAAACTGAAAGTTAAATGGAATTTTCCATGTATTTGTTCTACAAATAAATATTAAGTACCTACTGAGTGCCAGGTCTATTCTATATCTCTGAGATATATAAGTAAACAAAATGGTCAAAGTTCCTGTCATCATGTAGCTTACATTCTCGCTGGAATCATCTCATCTGAATTTGATTTGGAGGAAGACACTCATCTCAGGGATTTACTACTTGGGCAGAGAGGGAGGGTTCAGGAACTTCCAGGTAGGCCTTTCTGCTCTACTGGCACTTTCTATACTTGTCTTCAACCTTGGTACCACCTTGAGGGACATTTTGAAAATTTGTGAGTACATTTTTGATTGCCACAATAATTGATCAGTGCTACCAGATTTAGTGGACCAGGGCCAGGAATGTTAGTCACCCTGCAGTGTGTAAGGCAGACCTCTGCAAGAGACGATTGTCTTACTCCTGCACAAGCTGCAAATGATACTCCAGATATTGTCTACCTGAACTAATTACATCATTCACAAAAATCCTAATTATGTTTGGACAATTTTTGATACTCTTTGAATCTTTCAGGAGTGTAAATTGAGAGTTGATTTTACTTTCTTTCTTTGGAACTTTTTAAGACTTGCACACAATTTTTCAAAATCACATCAATGATGGCAATGCTTCTTCTGTCCCTTGAGTTACCAACATGACCTGCATATGTCAGTCTTCATTGGCAGCTGTAACATTCACAGGGATTCTATGTGTGAGGCAAGCATCTGACTAATTCATTATGACTTCATTATGCAATTGCATAATTATAAATTAATTTCCTTTTATTTCTTCTTCATATTACAAATAAGCCATTCTGTTCTGTTTAGAAGTATGTGTGTAGATTGGTTGTACTTATGAATTTTATTCCAGGGAAGTAAAGCAGGTTTTTAAAAATGTTTCTAGGATGCCTGGGTGGCTCAGTGGGTTAAAGCCTCTGCCTTCGGCTCAGGTCATGATCTCAGGGTCCTAGGATCGAGGCCCATATCGGGCTCTCTGCTCAGCAGGGAGCCTGCTTCCTCCTCTCTCTCTGCCTGCCTCTCTGCCTGCTTGTGATCTCTCTCTCTCTGTCAAATAAATAAATACAATCTTTAAAAAAATGTTTCTCAAGTTTTATTGACTTGAGATTCACCACTTCTTTGGTTCCACAAATCAAGGAGCCAGTAAGGGGAATTCTGTCAGCTGATGAGTTGGCAATGGTATACCCAAGATATAGGGAAATAACCCTATTGCATTATTGATTGGGTTCTTATACCCATGATATTTGGGGGGGTTCCAACAGGACTACTGTGATGTGCTCTTTGTTCAGAATTGATCTGTATTGGAAGACCTACATAAGCCCCCATCTAACCATTGAACTGCAGTGGTACTCTGGGTAGCTGTTGAAGTTAGCTTTAGCATGTGACCAAAAGTCCCCTTTGAAGGCCAGGGTTAGGGTTCACAGTGAATACTCTTACGAGTCCTCCTCAAGGACACCCTACTTTCCCTTCAGTTAAGAAGCCCTTCACCCATGACGTATCGGGATTGTTGACACTTGGGGCTCAGGTTAGGCCTTGCTTCACCAGCCTGCACACTTACTTACCATGTATGCAAACTAAGAAGCACTTTGGTGATCTGCTAGTATATTTTTGTGCTGAAGACTTCATGATCAGTTGTTTTCTGTCAGAGAGAAAAACTGCAAGTCAGCCACTCCAGTTTTCACCCTGGCCCTCCTTTTAGTTTGTGGTAACCTTTCTTATCTTGTGTCAGGTGGTTCACCAGTGCCCCTGAGTCTCTGTCATTTCAGGATCCTCCCATCCTCAGAGAATTCAGTGGTCCATTTTGCTGCAGTATCTCCCTCAGTATCCTGGCCTCAGGCAAGAACCACTTATGTGCTTTTCAGAGACGCTAGCACTGTCCTCACCACATATTTCTCAAGGCTTGGTGAATGGTGTTAAAGTGGCTTGAGGGACCAGAGGATGGGTGGTAGATGAGCTGCACATAATCCATTCTATTATTGTATTTCATGAACTCTGTGTTATCAATTCCTGTTTACAAACCAAGTTGTTTTGTTTTTGTTTTTGTTTTTTACTTGCTATCTCAGCTTCATTTAATATTGCCCACTGCCATGTCTGATTTTCAGGAAAAGCCTCCAAATACCAATTAAAACAGATTGTAACTACTTGAATTAATTTTCAAATCTAGAATCTCTGACGAACATAGTTGTGTTGAGTCTACTTATTTGAGCACCTTCAGAATTCTTTCCACACATACTCTGCAGCTTTTTCTGACTTAAAATTGTAGAGTCCAGAAATTCGTTTGGTGTAGAATCCTTTTCTGCAAGTGTTTGACTTTTTGATGGTATTCCCAAAACATACTATGATCTGACAGTAGGTATAAAACTAGTGGTAGCAAGAAGTGAGGGATAAAGAGAACTGGCTTTTTCCTGGAGAATGACGTCTTTATATGAGGTTACTAGAGGGCCTTCACATATAGTAGGGATAGCTTCATCATACAAGGATGGCAGTTGAAGGTTCAAAGTACTTCAAGTTCTCCAAATCTTCCCT
>PITA01007748.1:22903-66571 GCA_004023965.1 Spilogale gracilis
TAAGACAGCTGCCTTCTTGCTGTGTCCTCACATGATAGAGAGACAGTGAGCCCTCTGGTGTCTCTTTCGGTAAGGGCACTAATGCCATTGTGAAGACCCCCCTCTCATGAATCATCTAAATTGACCTCCCCAAGGCCCCTTCTCCAAATACCATAATGCTGGGGGTTAGAACATCAACATATGAGTGTTGAAGGGAAATGATTCAATCCATAGAGCCATGTATCCTCAGTATAATTTTCAGAGTCCAATTACTTTCCAGTTAATGTCCTAATACTCATATATGACATGTGGTGAGCATATGAATTTAATGGTGTGATTCAGCAATTTCTAGGATAAACATTCTCAGTTATTATTGATTTCCAACCGTTACCTGGCCTTTTGTGTCACACTTTGAGTATTCACAATTCCAGGTATGAGTGTCTGATTGATTGATCCTGTGTTTTAGGCACGTGCCCTCAAGTCATGAGGCCTTCCTTGTATTCTTTACCTTTTGGGATTTCCCCTAGAAGGAAAGGATGTTCAGGTGCTGAAATCCCAACTGTTTTCTATAAAGATATTCAGCTGCTTTTCAGTGTTCTTGCTATTTTCAATGACACTGAAAAATAGTAAGGTTTTTAGTTATTTCCTAGATAGATTCACTGAAGTAAAGTTTTGGGGGTGTCAAAGGTTTTATTAAAAAATTTAGATGTGTGGTATATACTGGCAGATTTGTTTCTAAAATTTTATACCAATTTATTCTTACTCCAGCAATGTTTGAGTTGTTCTGTTTCACTGTGTCCTCTTTCCCACTGACCTAAGACATTTCCTTTTCTGTTAATAATCCATTATTTTTTTTTCTTGAAAACATCAACTTTTTGTCTTTTAAGGAAATTTAGTGGGATGCCTCGGTGGCTCAGTCAGTTGGGTGTTTGACTCTTGATTTCAGCTCAGGTCATGTTCTTGGGGTTGTGAAATTGAGCCTGAACTCAGGCTTTGTGCTGGGCATGGAGCCTACTTAAGATTTTCTCTCTGCTTCTCCCTTTGCTGGTCCTCCTCCTCCCCTGCCCCTGAATGATCCCTCTTTCTCTCTCTCTAAAAAAAAAAATTAAAAAATAGTTTAAAGAAACTTATCATTTCCCATGCCAAAAAAAGAGAAAAAGAAGAACAAAACAAAACAAAACCCTTCTCAAGCCAAATAACATTCATGTAAATTTACTCTTGGAAGAGCTACTCATAGCATCAGACCAATTTAGACATTTCTAGATTTTCCAGATTTAGCCAAGGTACACTCTTGCCATCCCTTTATGTGTTATTGATACCATTATTTTTCTTATGATTAAAAATTCTGAAAGCTGCTTTCTTTTGGATTGCATGTTTTTTGTCTCTGAGGAGATACCTCTCTTAGCCAATACTGGGAACACCTGCTAAGTGACTGCTCTGTGTACAATGTCATGAGAGACACAGCGATGGATGGAGATGCTGATTGGATTCAGTAACAGGAAGGCTTTTCATTTCCAGATGTTTTTTATAACTCTGTTTTTGTCAAGATCTTTGTTCATCCATGTATGGTGGACTTGGTCATTTCCCTAAAACCTAACCTGTGTCCAGGCTTAAACTGTCAAAGTTTGTCAAATCCATCAGTGAAATTCAGCTCAAGAGTACACTCCCCCCCCCCCGAAAAGAGTACACTTTCCCCTCTGCAGTCATTCTCTATTACACTTCAGCTTGTTTATTATGCCCTTTTCTTCTCCAGCACATCTCCATCTGTCAGCTTCACCCTTTTTAGGACAGCTCCTCAGTGTATCAAAAAAAAAAAAAAACAGTTCCTTATGAAGCATATTTAATTATATGTTTTTTGTTGGCTATTAACCCTTTCTTTGAAGAAGTTAAACACACTTCCCACTGGGAGGACGTTCATGCATTATGTGTCTGATCTACCACATCAGTTTGTTCTACATATAGCATAACAATTCAATCTTTGTATATATCGTGAAGTGATCATCACAGTAAATCTAGTTAACAACTGCCACTATAATTGGTTACAAAGTTTTCCTTTGTGATGAAAAATTTGAAGGTTTACCCTCTTAGCAACTTTCAAACATGCAATACAGTATTATGGTCTATAGTTTCCATGCTGTATATTACATCCTCATGACTTTTATAACTAGAAGTTTGTACATTTGGTTTCCCTTTATCCATTTTGTCCATACTGCCCTGCCTCGCACATCTGGCAAGCACCAAGACATAAGTGTCGGTGAGGATATGGAGAAAAAGGAACCCTTGTGCACTGTTGGTGGGAATATATACTGGTGCAGCCAGGATATAGAAGACAGTATGGAGGTTCCAGAAATCCCTTTTTGGGTATTTATCTGAAGAAAATGGAATGAAATGAAAACAGAAACACTAACTTGAAAATATATAAGCACCCCCATGTTCATTGAAACATTATTTATAATAGCCAAGACATGGAAGCAACCTAAGTGTCACCAGTGGATGAATGGATAAAGAAAATGTGGACCATATAAGTGTGTCAGACCAACAAAGACAAATACTGTTTGATCTCATTTTTCTCTTATTCTGTATTAAAAGTTTTTCAGAGTATGTAATTGAAAGCTGAAAATACCATTTTCTCAGAAATTGAGAAAATGTTTGATGGCAAGAAATTTCCTGGAAGAGCTCTTTCTTTCTAAACCTGGAACTGTAATTGGAGAGATAGAAAGCTTGAATCAGGATCTCTTGGTATAAAAATAGAAGAATCTGTATTTTTATTAAGAGTTCCATATTTTTATTATGTTTTGCTTTGTCTTTAGCCAAAACTACTTCACTTTGTAGTTTACTTTCTTGAACTTATTATCACAGCTCGATTTCATGGAAAAAAATAATTGATTTATTGTTTTAACAAATATTTTTTCACTGATAATCAACTTTGAATTATACACTGATACAAAGAAGAGCCAAGGTCGCTGCTTGCCAGAAATGAACATTCAGAATGGAGAGACACACAAGTAAACAATCAGTTGCATGCAGCTTAAGAAGGACTGTATTAGAGGAGGGCATCCAGGAGAGGTGACATTTCAGCCTGGGTATTAGGTGGGCCTTTCTGCAAGTAGGAACACCTGCACAGGCAAAAACTGAGGACACCAGTGTCTGTGGTTTGTGCTCTTTGTGAACATGCATGCCTTGCTTTCTTCCTGTTAATCTGACTGTAGCCATTTTCTCTCCACCGTTTTCAGTTCTACCAGTTAAATCTCATTTGTTTCTCACATCCCTCACTATCTCCTTTTACCCTCCCTCTTTTGTTTGTTTATTTGCTTATATTTTATTTTAATTAAAAAAAATGTTATATGTGAACCAGAAGTGTTTATTGCAGAAATTTGGCTAAGGTTCCAACTGGGTGGCCCCAGTGGGGTTGGGCTTAGCCTCCTTCATTTTTTTTAACTAAACCATTCTGAGGTGCCAAACCTCTCATCTCTGTTGGCCTTGACCTGCCAGATTTCTTGTGCCAACCACTTACTCCTTCTGCCTCTATTTCCTCTTCTGCTCCCTTGTACCTGTCAATCTTGGACTAGTAAATGGATGTGTTCCTTCAGGATCCCTGCATCTCCACGCCCTGTGCTGTGAGCGCATCAGTGACTGAAAGACTTTTTTGACATTGAATGAGGGGGTATGATTGGTCCAAGACATGCACAGTGATTTCTCTCCAATCCCTCCTGAGCCTCAGGAGCAGATGGTTTTCCATAGTTCTGTCTGACATCAAGTTCTCTTTAACTACATGCTGCCTCATTTGGATGAGTGAAGGTTGGATACTGCCAGCCCTCTGGAAAGACTTTAAAGACTTTGTTCATAAAGAATTTCTGGACCGAGTCTCTTGGAGCACTTAAGGTGACAGTAATTTGGGTTCATTTTTGGGGCAATTGCTGCCTTTTTCAGAGTGTTCTTAGCTCATCAACAAAGTATCTGCTGATTGGCCTCTTTGTTCTTTTTTTCTCTTTTAGAAACTGTGTAAATCTCAATTTTTTTCTTTAAGGTGGGCTTCAGGGTAGGGAAAATGTAAGATATTGAAACACTGAATATTTGGAAGGATTTGAGCTATGAGAAGATTCTAATATGGTCATGAAGGGCCTTCAGTAGTGTGCTGGCAAACTGTATAGGAAACCTCTCCCAAACCACTTTTCATCCTCTTCACCATGCCCATCATTCAGGCAGCTCCTCACAGGTGTTGTCTGTTAGCACCTCACCTCAGGTGTTAACATCTGTCTGTCTTCCTGCTTCTGAGCTTTTCTAGTGCCAAAACCTTGACCTCCGTGCATGTGCATCTTGAAAGTGCCTCTGTGGAGTCATCCTTAACCACTGGAAACAGAAGCCAATGAATAAAGTACGTTGAGCTCTCCTTTGTCTCTTGGGTGAACAATTCTGACATTCCCTCAGGCTGTTCAGAAGGTTACAGTAGGATCAAGCACAAGTCACATATAGCGGTGGCAAAGTGTAATACATATTTGTATTATTCTTTCCTCTTTCTCTGTTTCATTCTCATTGATCCCTCATTGCTGCTCCATGAATCATACTCTATAAAGAATCTACCTGTGCTTAAGACTTTACATCAATCTTGGGTGCCTGGGTGGTTCAGTGGGTTAAAGCCTCTGCCTTCGGCTCAGGTCATGATCTCAGGGTACTTGCATCGAGGCCCGCATCGGGCTCTCTGCTCAGCAGGAAGCCTGCTTTCCCCTCCCTCTGTCTCTGCCTGTCTCTCTGCCTTGCGATCTCTCTCTCTGTGTCAAATAAATAAATAAAATCTTAAAAAAAAAAGACTTTATGTCAATCTTTGCTTTCAGGGGAGACTCAAATAGTGACATAAAGATTAGGGGACAGAAATCCAGCCCACACTGTTCACCAAAGCTTATGACCTGTTGGAGGGCTTCATCTATCCTAGGAAAGGACAACTTTTTCCTTCTACAAAAGTGTTATCTTCTTGCCTCTCTCTTCATGAGGGTCTGCATCTTCCTAGAGGGAGTCTTTCCTAATTTGCCTGGCTGTGTGGGGGAGCCTTTAAAAATTTATAGGCTAGTATTGGCTCTCACTTCAAATCAAGTTATTAGAGTAAGTGATTGGTCAAGATTCAGTTAACACTAAAAATCCAAAAGTATTTTTCACATGTTGGGCAAGGGTGGGGGTGGGCAGAGGGAAGAAGGGAGACTGAGATGGATAATGACTGAAAAAGACGGTGGTGGACGTGCCTGGGTGGCTCAATCATTAAGCATCTGCCTTCAGCTCTGGTCATGATCTTAGGATCCTGGGATCAAGCCCCACATAGGGTTCCCTTCTCAGTGGGAAGCCTATTTCTCCCTCTCCCGCTCCCCTGGCTTGTGTTCCCTCTCTCTCTCTGTCTCTCTCTCTGTAAAATAAATAAATAAAATCTTAAAAAAAAGAGAGAGAGAGAGATGGTGGTGGTGAGGAGGAGGTTATGGTGGCCAATGTACTAATGATGGATCTACTTGACATACATAGTGATGTATGTCACATTCCCAGGTCATTTTTACGATTCCACATGGGCTGAGGTTTTTAATGGGCTTAAAAATTCTCTGGAACGCTCAAACGCACTGATTGACATTTTTATCATTCCTTCTCTACCAAAGCTTCCTAACTGGGTCCTTAAATTGTGCCCCAAATTTAGAGAATATGGAATTATGTGTATTATTTTTTGAGAGAAGTCTACAACAGTAATAAAATTCTCAAAAGGATCCAAGACTCAAGGCAGGTTATAAACTGGAATAGAAAAGGGACCTGGCCTCCTCCATCTGAGAACATGTATCTTATTCCACATCTGTCTGTATCCCAGTGTGCCCTGTGGCTCCTGGAGCTCTGACTGATGCAGTCCCACAGACCGAACATCCCTCCAGCTCTCAAGGACACCACTTCACATGAGTAGAGTGGGTAAGGTGATTCTTCCCATTCTACTGAATTTGTCTTCAAAAGTTTTTGCTTGCATTCTTCCAAAAAGAATTTTGAAAAATTGTTTACAACCTCTCATCTGAAAATGGATATATATAAAATTTCTATCAATTTTAAATAGTTATAGAAGATGTATAATATGGCATATTGTATATACTTTAAATATGTTTTAATCACAACTTTAGAGTTGCAAATTTAGCTCATTCAGTGGATTCAAATGTCTGACATATAATTTAATTAGCAAAGTCGGTCCTTGCATTTGAACTGATCAGTTAGATCAAAGTTATTTTCGACAAGAAAAAATGTTAGACTTTAATTCTTGAAAAATTTGAATCAATACATTACCACTTTCCTGTTACCACTAACCTTTTTAGTTCTGAATTAGAATTCTTAGATTGGTAACTTTATAGGAGTAACTAAGGAAGCAGATGGGAGAGACAGAGATTAGCTCCAGGTAAAAAACCATGTAGCTGTGGTCATTATTCCTTTCTGTGCTCTTTGCTCTCTCTCAGAGGCACTTCACATTTGTTCCCTGGTTGCTTTGTAGGTGGTATCACGCGTTAGGGCAACTGACCACAGCAAAATGAAGTATGGGGAAGAAGCGTTTTCTTTGTCAAGTGGGAGAAGGGTTGTTGTGGAGGGAAGAAGGTAGAAAGGAAATGGTCAGAAGGAGAAACATTCTCAAGCTTGTCAGTTAAGCCATTTTTTATTTTGAAGTAGTTTCACATTTATAGCTGAGTGGCAAAAGTGGTCCAGAGAGGTTCCTTGTGCCCTTCACCGTGCATAAGAATGTTGAGCTCTCTTCCTAGCCGTGCCTGTAGCCCCAGAGCCCTGTCTCACTATGGCCTTCAGATCTGCTTTGAAGGAGAGAGGGCTAGAGGATCCCTAAGTCCTTCCAGGAAACGAGGGCATCCTTGTTTGCAACAGAGAACGGGTGGCTTGTGGCCTGCCACTGTTCTGGGGCCAAGTCAGACAAACAGATCTCTTCTTAGAAGCACATCTTGAAGTTAACAGCCTGGATCTATTCTAAGGCAGTAATTGACCTCTAGGCACCTATGTTATGCACTACTGCTACCTTGAGAGCAGATCACTACTCTGTAAACCAGCCACTGCCAAAAAGGGAACAAAGGAAACAAAGGATTGCTTTACCCATTGGGTATATTGGGCAATACTAAATCTTTCCCTAACCCACTTAATCTCAGAGCAAACATACCATTAAGGTTAATCCTTGTATAATGTCTCATTTTATTATCACTTTCACTCTTAATTCCTGGCTTCTTGTCTCTTAGAGTAAATGGTTTCTACAAGTTTATAAATGTTATTACAATTTCTAAAATTTTTTTTTATCTACTTATTTGAGAGAGAGAGAAAGAGAGAGTGAGCAAGAATGAGGGGGGGGGCAGAAGGAGAGAAAGAATATCAAGCAAACTCTTTGCTGAGTAGCATAGAGCTGAAACCAAGAGATGGTCGCTTAACCTACTGAGCTACCCAGGTGCCCCAGCATTATTATTTCTGATTGAAATAAAGGTGTTTCTTTCTCCAAAACAACAACAAAAAAATCCTGCTTCTGCTAATGTTAACATCTCACACAACCATGGTGTATGTATCAAAACTGAGAAATTAACATTGGTATTGACATTAGAGATTGGTACACATTTATCAGTTTTTCCCAGTGTCTTCTTAAACTTTTCAGTCTGTAATGGCGTTTTGGTGTTTTGTTATCTTTCATGAGCTTGTCATTTTCGAAGCACACTTGTATGCATTTTATAGAGTGTCTGTCAGTTTGGGTGTATCTGATTCTTTCTCATGGTTACACTGGGGTTATGCATTTTTAGGAAAAACATCCCAGAGGCGAAATGCTCTCACTGCATTATATGAGAGGTGCGGGATATCAACATGACTTAACTACAGGTGATGTTAACCTTGATCACTTGGATAAGTGGTATATTCCAGTCTCTCCCCAGAAAAGTTACTGTTTTTTCCTTTCCATTTTTTATTTGATGGAATCACTAAGTATAGCTCACACTCAAGGGGAGAGAAATTAAGTTCCACTTCCTGGGGGAGGAGTATCAGAGAATGTGGATATATGTTAAAACCACCACAGTAATTACTACGTATTTTGGGAGAGACTTTTTGAGGCTATTCAACAATCTTTTCTCATTGAAGTTAGCCCACTAATTTTAGCATGTGTCAGTGGATCTTATCCACAGCGATTATTTTTGTGGCATTCTGATGGTGATTTTCTCTTTCATTCATTTCTTCTTGGCTTCACTCATATCCAAGCAACTATATAAGGAAAATTTGTCCTTCTCCATTTATTTATTTATTCAGTTGTTTGTTTATGTCACAACAGAATCATGGATATTTAATTTTATTCTTTGGATGATAAACTGATACTATCGTTATGTATTTTGTTGCTTAATTTCTTCCAGCTAGCAAAGCAAATAAGTTTTAAGGAAGAATATAAGTGGAAGCTGAGGACCTAAAAATGGATTTCCTTAAAGCTATCTATATCCACATATGCTATGGAAGTTCTTTTTTTTTCTTTCTTTCTTTCTTTTTTTTTTTTTGGCTGTGGAAGTTCTTATGTGTTGAACATCATTATAAGGCTTAAAGAAATAATGTGTCTAGTGCAGTCTATATACCTAAGAAATAAGTTTTATGAGATTCTAGAGCAGAGACAATATGTTTACAAGCTATGTTATATGTAATAGCTACTGTGCTCCAGTAGGAATAAGCAATGGCAGATGAAAGCTGGCAAGGAAAAATGAAGCCCACTAACTAAATATTACACATTAACCCCATTTGTTTGTTCCTAAGATTCCGTAAAGCTAATTGAGCTCAACTCTGTAGTTAATTAAGTGGCATTTCACTCCATGAATGCATACTCTGAACTTTTTAGCCTCTGTTACACGTTCTTAGGTAGGTATTAAAATCTCTACATCTTTGCCTGGTATCTTCATGGTTCCTCTCTTCCAAATATGTTGCATTAGCAATTTCCTGCTTCACTGCTCTTCTCTCTGAAATAAGCTGTAAGGTCTTGTGGTCTTACAGCAGAGTTGAGTAATGGTACTTCCATTTCTCTTTATAAAAATCACCCTTCTGTTTCTTGCCTGGTGCCTGCCTTAGCACCGTCATTCAGGCTTTGAGGGTATTTAAATGGGAGCAAAGGAATCCAAGAAAACCACCCAATCAGCTGATGATAGCTCAGCTTCCCTGTAATTTCTCTTGACCCTGCACTGTCTGCACATGCCCCTGATCTCCACTGTGGGAAATGTCTGAGATCAGTGGCTGAGACTAAGTAGACCCATAAAGAAACCGAGGGAGCATTTTGGCTATTGTTTAGCTTTCACCCTGAATACTGGGGACTTGAGGAAAATTTCTTTTTTAAATTGTTGCAGCATTCCTCATTGAAAGAAGACATTGCCTAAACTTCTCAGAAAGGGATAGGATAGTTAAATTTTTACCTTTCTAGGACATAGGCTGAACAGGGATCCTTTCAGTAAGATTTGGATTACTGTGTTCAGTAAGCGTATGCCTTGCTTAACACCATCAGAGTGACATGTGTAGACCTATTTAAGTGGTTTTCAACATTTTTGAATATGAAGAAACGTTTTTAACATCCTGTAATCTCTAAAATTGTCATAATAGCAGTTGTATTTTTAGGATCTTTTGAGAAAACAGCTGAAGACAAAAGTATATATTATGAATTTAGAAATGTTCTGAAATAAATTTGTATTTTTCACCATAATATCTATACATACATTGGTAAAATAGTCATCTGTTTATATGACACATAGTATTTATTCAATCTATAAATAACTCTTGGTTCACATACTGGTTCTGGGACTCCTCACGATACGCTTGGGGTCAGGATCAGAGCATGATAGTCCAACAACTACAGTTGTAAACAAAAGATGATTTATTTAACCAATATTACCAAGAGTTCTTACTTAATTAAGGATGGTAAGCAAAACAAGATTAAGCCTTAAGGACAGAAGCATATTCTCTCAGAAGATTTACTGATAAAACCAATACTTTACAATATCAAGTGACAGATACTTTTTCTTTGTTTAATCAGAGTCCTGTCAGAGAGCTTAAGTCTTTTTGGGATCACTTGATAACCTAGAACTAGGGGGTTGGGTAAATTCAATTGCATTTGGTCATGATAAGAATAAGACTCATATGGTCATTTGTAGAGTGGAGATTGCTCTGAAACAATAATATTACAATGTGACAGTGAAACAACCACTCTTACAATATTAGAGAGAATTAAATTCTACAGTTTCCTATGATAACAATTTGGCAAAATGCATTGAAAACTTAAACACTTTGGCCCAGTAATTCTATGTTTTGGAGATACGAAATGAATTTCAACATTTTTTTAATGTTGGTAAGGAATATAAAACTTGTCTACACTTTCAGCAATAGAGACATAGTTAAGCTGATAATGATCTATTGACTGGATAGAACATTAAGTCGTCATTAAGATTATATTTATAGAGTATTCATTAGGTATAAAATTGCAAACATCTTATTTACGAAGAAAAGAAAACTTATACATATAATAGGACTATATAAATAAAATTTCCCAGGTTTTTTTTTAAAAGATTTTATTTATTTATTTGACAGAGAGAGAGATCACAAGTAGGCAGAGAGGCAGGCAGAGAGAGAGGAGGAAGCAGGCTCCCCACTGAGCAGAGAGCCCGACATGGGCCTCGATCCCAGGACCCTGAGATCATGACCTGAGCCAAAAGCAGAGGCTTTAACCCACTGAGCCACCCAGGTGCCCATTCCCAGGTTTTTATAATAAACCTGAGCATCTTTTAAAATGAAAACTCAGTATATTTGTTTATTTTCAAACTATATGTTACAAACTAGTTTTCCCCTTTTTTAATAATATTGGAAGCAATATGTAAAGTAGCGAGATCATTTGCTTTCTAAACAGAGTTGAGTTCACATTCTACTTCCAGGCTTAGTAGATATGTGACCTTGGGAAAGTACTTATAAAAACTCTAATTTTAGTCTCTTTATTTATATACTGGATTGTCATGAAAAGAAGATATAAATGCATGTATGGCAAGTATGATGTAATGTAAAAAATGATAGCTATTTGGGTTAAAAGATCAGAAACTGCTATGCCTGTATGCGTAGGAATTGAACAAATGAAGAAGAAATGGATGGTAGATGATGGGAGGCAGGTTTCTTACTGTTGAAGAGGGAAGTTACAGATAAACAGGGAGGGGGAGTGGGAAGCTAGAATGAACCAGATCAGAGACAGAGTCATCAGTATGAAACATTGTTTAACTTAAGATAAATAAACGTGGATAGATACAGAAATAAATATAGATATGTATAATCCATCTATATGGATTAGCATGCATACATTTATTTTTCTAGTTTTGTCTGTTGAAAGGGCATAGAAGCAGTAACACCCCAGGAGCCAATCACATACTCAGAACATAGATCTTGTTTTTTACATTATTTTCTAATTAAAAGGAGTCAGGACTCTGTGAGGAATGGCTGATTCTAGTCAGGACAAGGGAAATAGGAATAAGCCTGGAGATGTTGACTTCCATCTCTTGAAAGAAGGAATTAAACCTATGTGGGAATATGATGCAAATAAATATGGTGGCAAGTGGATTATTTGGCTGTGGAAGGGCTTGGCATCCTGTGGCTGAGAGAATCTTATCCTGGCCATGCTGGGGGAACAGTTCATGGTTGGGGAGGAGATCTGTGGGGCTGTGGTCTCTGTCTGGTTTCAGGAGGACATTATTTCCATATGGAATACAACTGCCAGTGACCAAGCAACCACAGCCTGAATCTGGGATATGCTTCAACAAGTGCTTAACCTGCCTCACCACACCGTTTTGGAGTTCAAACCCACACTGTCAGCATCTAGATGCCAGACAGTTTGCGCCCCCAAAGGTCCTTTTTCAGAACGTCTGGAAGCCGTGGGTGGATGTGCCATGACCCTCTCTGGACGGCACCATCACTGAAGCCAGCATCATTGGAATCGCCTGTTTTATTGGCGTGCTTCCTGGAAAATCCTTCTGTCCTGGACAAGAGGAATTGGGAGAGCATTTTAAGTTTTAAGAACAGGCTGACATGCAGCAGCTATAATAACAACAGCTGAGATCACTTAATAAATGGTGCTAAACTAAAAAAAGAAGAAAAAGAAAATGAGCCTGGAGCATCTTGTAGTGTCAGAAAGTAAGACATGCTCAAAAGACAAGAAGATAAGACCATGTCTAAGTAACACAGGAGCCCCTTCCAGTTCCCCCAAGGAGAAGAGGTTCCCCCAAGGCCGAACCTGGAAGGGTCTGAGAAATAAAATGAATAATGGTAATACTGGATTTTAATCTGATGAGTAAAATAAATATTTTATTTACGCCAGTCCATATTGATGTAAATGATTGAATGAATAAACAAATAGGGAGAGGAGACACCTCTTTACAAAAGAACTTGAAATAATTTATGTAGATATTACCTCCTCTAGGAGGTGGAGCTCAATTGCTCCTACTCCTGAGTGTGGGTTGTGCTTTGACTTGTTTTCAAAGAACTGTGTATGGGAAGAGGAAGGAAGTGTAACTTTATAGTGGAGAAATCTGGCAAACACTACCACAGCCGGTGATCAGTGTTAATATCAGTAGTCATAAGTCATGTTGATAACATGTGCCCTTGATATAACGTGATTAGAAATGACATTTTACCTCTATGGGTCTTTCTCTCCCAAACCCACAACCGTAGTCTGTTTATGAGGAAAACAAATTTAAGTAGAAGGACGTTTTACAATATACCTCAAAAAATAGCTCCAAAATTGCCAACGTCACCAAAAACAAGTGAAGTCTCAGAAACTGTTGCAGTCAAGAGGTGCCCAAGGACACATAACAAGTATCCATCACCTGGTATTCTGAATTGGATCCTGGAACAGAAGAAGGACTAGTGGAGAAGCTAGGGAAATCTGACTCAAGTGTGTTCCATTCGTAGGAATGCACCGATACTCTTTAGTAATGACAAGTGTATCGTAGCGATGTGTCTTGGCTGCACCCTAGCAAGAGGTCACAAATTTCCTTCTTGAACCTTCCCATGCACGGATGGAGGAACCCTATTCTAGCTTCAGTCAGCACTGATGATTAGATATTCACTCTTCATTCTGATTCATCCATTCAGTTAAGGCTAGGGCATTAAGCTATACTGGTGAAGAAAATGAATGTGGTCTCTCCTTTCCAGGGTTGACTGGAAAGTGCATCTCTGCAGTGAACAGACATCTATTTCGATGGAATATTTACCTAGTGATTCTAGTTCTACCAGTTTTGGTGCCACAGTGCATAGAGAAGATCTCTTTTGCTCCAGATAATTTTCAAATTTAGGAAAGCAATAACCATGCTGGGATTCCTCCAGACAAAAATGCCCTCTTTCCCTTAAATATTTCCTCAAGAATATATTTTTGGTTTCTCTTTAAATTCTTTTTTTAAATTTTTTAAAAGATTTTATTTATTTGACAGAGGGAAACACAGCCAGAAAGGGAACACAAGCAAGGGGGGAGTGAGAGAGGGAGAAGCTGGCTTCCCGCCTAGGAGGGAGACGCAGGCTTCCCGCTGAGCAGGGAGCCCGATGCGGGACTCGATGTGGGACTCGATGCGGGACTCGATCCTGGGTCTCCGGGATCATGACCTGAGCCGAAGGCAGTCGCTTAACCAACTGAGCCACCCAGGCGCCCCCTCTCTTTAAATTCTATATGTCTTTCAGTCTCTCTGTATTCCAGGGGGATGGCGTTCAGAATAATTTTAACCACTACTATTTACCTATTCTGCTCACCATGTGACATACTTTCACGGACTGTTTTTTTTTTTTTTTCATAAACCCCACAGTTGATATTATCACCTTATGTTACCAGTGAGAAACTGATATGGTCAAGGACATGAATTTATTCTGCAAATGTTTAAGGAATTACTTTTTATTAGGCTTTCCTCAAAGGGATGGAGATAAAATGGTGAATAAGGCAGATTATGTCCTTGCCTAATGGAGTTTATTGTTCTAGAGCAGGAGTTAAAAAACTATCACCTGTGGGCCAAACTCTGCACCTGCCTGTTTTTGTAAGTAAAGTTCTGTTGGAGTACAGCCACGCCCACTTGCTTACATATTGTCAGTGGCTCCTTTCCCCTGTGATAGCAGAGTGGAGAGTTGTGACCAACACCCGTGAGACCCTCAAAGTCAAAAATATTTACTTAAAGAAAGTTTGCTCACCCGTGTTCTAGAAGTTTGAGGATGTGCAGAATGGTGGTTAGGCATTGAAAGAGAGAGAGAAGAGTGAACTACAGAGTTCTGTATGCCAGATGGTGATGGGTGCCTTGCAGAACAATGACGCAGTAAAGGGATACAGGGAGAGCAGCCATGGGATATGGGGGTGTATGTGGTATTGTTTAGGATGGAGAGGGGGACTCTCCAAAATGGTGACCTGGAAGGAGAGACCTGAAGGCATCCAGGGAATAGGCTGGGAAATGCAAAGACCATGAGACTCAGGAGAGTGTCCCTGAGTTTGAGAAAAGAGTCTGAGGGAGGAGATGAGGTCTGAAAAGACAGCATCTTGGAGGAAGTGGTGCAGGGTCTGCATGCCTTGGAGCCATTTTATTTCACTGGCTTTCCTGCTGGCTGATGTGAGAAGTCGGGGAGGACTTGGGGGGTGAGGTGATAGGACCTCCAGTGCTGCTCTGGTGGCTGCATTGAGGACAGACTGAGGAAGGGCAAAGGCAGAAGCAGTCACTGGACTGGGCTACTGCAGGGATGCAGGTAGCAAGTAGAGGTGGCTCAAACCAGTCATATAAGGATGAATGACAGAGTGGAAACAGCAACCTCAGATCTGCCTCCTGCAGAGTGTCAAACATGGATTTTAATCAAATGCCTGTCAGACATGGATTTTAATCACAGAACCTGATACTTTAAGACTGAGTCATACAAGGCAGCACTTAACCTGCAAAAGATCTAACTTCCTCGTGGATTTTCTATGTCCTGTCAGGAGAGTTGGGTAACTCTAATAGATAATTCTCTAATAATAAGATAATTGGAGGGGCTGGTTCAATGCTGTAGATAGTACTCATTAGCTCTTTGAGTCAGAGCAGGGACACTCTTGAACATCTAATTAAAGCTGTGGAACACACTTTCCAGAAACAAAAAGGGGGTCATATGTATAAATGCAATATTTTGCATACATTTTTAGGGTGTTTACAATCTCTGCCTCTAGGATTTAAAACTGAGAACTGATTCTTGTGGGGTTGTCTAAATCAGAGTTCTGACTTTAAAGTTGACAATTGGAGCAAGAAGGGAAGATGGCAAATCACTGAGCAAGTGGGGAGATATTTAGGCACATGTGAACTTTAGGACATCTTTCAAATCACACAAAACAAATCACCTATTAAAAGAGTATTTGAACCTGGGTGTATCTCCTAATGTATTGAAATGAAATAATGTATTTACTAATTATTTTCAAAACAAATTTCTTAATGTTAGAAAATATTACAAAATTTCTTTTGTGCAAAAGTCAAAACAAATGTCTCGTTGCAATATTTTGGAAAAATTGAGTACAAGGTGATCTCATAGCTCCTCTCCAGCATCAAATGCCTTTTTTACATTTCTGCTCCCATTCATATTTTGTAAACAAAGAAACTAAAATTGTTATGTGGGAAATCTAGATTCCTCTCCAGTCACTGACTTGGCTGGAAATGGCCAGTCAGGCCTAAATGATGAACTTTCTCCTTCCTCCTTTATTACCTGACTGGAGTTGCACAGCAATGTTTGGCTCCTCCATGAGCAGACAAGCTAGTTTCTTACCCTGCTGTATATCTGGATTAGAAAGATCCAGATTGTCATTCTGTTTTCTTAGACAATGCTTTTTATCTGACCCAATAATAGCACTTTTTATCTAGAAGCAAAGACATTTTTCTGGTTGTTGAATTACTTTGATAAAGAGATTTGAGAAAGAGAAAACCAGAATAATAGGATATTTCCTGGAGGCACATATAGAGACCATCTCATTTCCTTGTTGTTAAGAACAAGGGAATTTTTTGCGGGTGGTGCTCTTCTGTGACCTATTTGTCACTTGGAGTGATCATATTTTTTAACACCCCCATTCTCTGTATGACAAAATTATTTTCTGTAATTACCATGAAGTAAAATTAGAGAACTATAGTTTTTTGCCATAAGGATGGTGAATAAAGCTTTACCTCTAAGTGGCCTTGTATCCGCCCACTGGCTTCCATGTTCTTAACAACATGGAAATGAGATGGTCTCTATATGTGCCTCCAGGAAATATTCTATTATTCTGGTTTTCTCTTTCTCAAATCTCTTTATCAAAGAAATCCAACAACCAGAATGATATCTGATTGCTGACACTGATCATAATATAAAAAAATTCTGCCTCAAGGCTGTTGCCACATTTGCCTCTAGTGAATCTATTTTTCAAGGCAGCTTGGTTAGCAGTGGGAAGAAGGGAACCAAGATTCTGTTAAACTTATAGACTACACTATACGAACAGTTTTGTATGTGCTCACTATTGAATATTTATTTAATATATGTCTATAGGTATGACATAATTTGATCTGAGATATGCTTTCAGTTATCATTTGATAATGAAATTGTGGAGAAGTAAACGTCACCCACCTTAACCTTTTGTGACCACTATTTCTAATAACAAGAACCAGAGAGTGTTCTTAGCCAAGTCAGTTCACAAACATTGGGCGTCGAGTCGTGATCCTTTGTTTCCATGTTTCCTTGGCTGTTTCTGTAAAACTGCTTCTCTATGTGTAGGCTTCCACTCTAAAATCTCTAAAATACTCAGCTGAATCAATCATAAAGTGACTTACCTTTTATGAGAAAACAAGGTCAACCTTATAATTGCATCAGTTTGCCAGAAAGCAATAGTTAATGAAATCTTTATCAGTGGGAATGAACTCCAAAGATATAAAAGACTTTCACTTCAACAAAAAAAACAAGAGATATTAAGCAATTTAGAAGTATTAAAAGAAGATAACAGAAAATGTCTTGACTATAAGGTTTGAAAATTAAGCTATGAAGTCTCCCTTTTAATTTAGGATGTATGAATACTTCTGTAAGAAATTGTTTGGTTCAATAGGTGAGCTGGGCAACAGAAATATGTGGCAAACGCTAGGTGGCGCTAGAGGACTGTAATAATTGACCACAATTAAGAATCCTTTACAAATCACACCATTGTCAGAATCAAGGACAGTGTGAAATTTTACGTTAAAAGTGATACAAATGATCAGATTTCTTTCTCTTCTGACTATGGCTTCACTCACTAAAAATCTAAGTGCAGTTTTGTCATGAGTGAACTAGAATTTTTACAGTGCTCACTGGGCAACAACTTTTCAAAACAAATTACGTTGGAGAAACAACAACATCCCTTTGTTTTGGATGCTCCCATTTTCAAATTTAGTTGATCCTCAAAATCATGGTCTTAGTTTTGCTAGAAGTCATAAACTCTTTGTAATCCATGTTAAAATCACTTTATAGTCACCACTGTAGTGACAGTTTCCTTATTTTGTGCAGGGTTTTTTTCTTTTTTCTTTTTTTTTTAAATATAATTTAAAGGGTCACTGTAAATCTTGGAGCATAGCACAGCACATGATGAAAGGTTAAGTCTGTTCCTTCACCCTCCATTTGCTCACATTGTAAAAAAGAATGAAAAATGTCTTCTGCATAAGCTGATCTTTTTCATGTTTCATCTTCACTCTTCAACAGAAAAAATCTTCATAATCATTCCACTGAGGGTTATTTTTGTCCATTTTCATTGAAAGGCATGCACTTTCTGGTAGTCTGTTAAGATTTGGTAAAAGAGAAAATAGTATGCAAGGTTAATTATCATTATATATCTATTCTCTTTTTGAAAGTGATAGAAGAAATCATATACCTGGTTTTTCAATCAGCTATCTGTCAAATTTCTCCACAATACTTGGCAAGATTCTTTCATTAACTGATTCTAAAACCTTAAGACACAAATTAGAAGTAGTAAACTTGAGTTTTAAAATATAAAAATACATAGTCTAAAGATAAATAGTATCTTAGTTAATTGGAAGATAATTTTTCACAAAATTAACATGTGTCTAATATAGTTCATCTTATTTTGAATTGTAGAAACTAAAATCCAAAATCTCCACATTCCAGTTTGTTTGCCATGAAAACAACCAAAAAGCATTAATGCTATATAAAATGAGAAAATAACTAATTTACAGTTAAATTTAAGTTATCTTATCCTGATTTCACATTTGTCAAAGGTAATTTTATTCTATTTTATTAAAGATTTTATTTATTTATTTTAGAGAAAGAGACCATGAGTAGAGGGAGAGAGTCTCAAGAAGACTCCACGTTGAATGTGGATCCTGACATAGGGCTTTCTCTTACAACCCTGAGATTGTGACCTGAACTGAAATCAGGAATTGGGTGTTTAATCAGCTGAGCCACCCAGGCATCCCATGTCAAAGATAATTTTAAAAATTAAAGCACTTTGGTTTTATACACAACTCCTCTGACTATCTCTGCATAACCTCAAGTTTGGGACAGGTGATTTTAAGTTATAAGGTACAGACTGAGGGTACCCTGGTGGGTACTTGGGATGCTGAGTGAACTACTTGGTTGCCTTAACTAGTTGGTTCTTCTTAGAGAATATACTTCTTTTATAGCATCATGTGTTGCCATATAACTTTCCTTTCTTAGTTTTTTACTTACAGCCCATGACCAAAAGTAAAGCAAATAGAATTGCCAGATTTTTGTTGTTAGCCTTTAAAGATTTCATCATATTGGGGTACCTGTTACTAAATTATTCACTCAGATCTCTCATGGTGCCCCAGAGACCTAAGGAGGTTAAGAAGGGTTTCAAAATTCATAAGAGTCTCCATACTAAGGAAGTAAACACACATCTTTTTCAGTAAATCTGAGATGTGGGGTTTATATAGGCTCAGAAAGCACTTTCTTAATAAACTATTATTTGTTTAATCAGAAATCTGAGAGGAGGGTCTTCTTCTTCCTCTTTTTTTTTTTAAGATTATATTCATTTATTTGCCAGAGAGAGAGTGAGAGTGCACAAGCTGGAGGAAGAGCAGAGGAAGAGGGAGAAGCAGACATCCCCCTGAGCAGGACTCAGTCCCAGAACCCAATCAAGACCTGAGCCAAAAGCAGAAGGTTAATAATGACTGAGCCACTTAGGTATCTCAGAACTCTGAGAGGAGGGTCTTAGGGTAGAAGGAAATCCCCTCCAAAAAGGAAAAGTATTCCCAGAGAATATTTTTATCTTGATTTTCAGAAACTCAAACTTGTAAACCATTACTGTTACAGTCAATGGTAGTCTGATAATACTTTGAGATGTAAATGGATCAAAACTCAACCAGAGTTGTTTAAGAAAGGTGCACTTTGTTTCGCTGATACTTTGTTAAGTTAAATGACAAAACTAGTTGTGAGACTAGTAGATCATATGTTATTAAAGAAGAAAAGAATAAAGAACTACAATTTCATTGAAAACAAATTCAGCAAAGCCTCATCAGTTCTAAGTGAAGAGGTTGGAAACCAGCTTTATTTTATTTTATTTTTTTAAAGATTTTATTTATTTGACAGAGAAACACAGCCAGAGAGGGAACACAAGCAGGGGGAGTGAGAGAGGGAGAAGCAGGCTTCCCGCTGAGCAGGGAGCTCGATGTGGGGCTCTATCCCGGGTCTCCGGGATCATGACCTGAGCCGAAGGCAGTCGCTTAACCAACTGAGCCACCCAGGCGCCCCTGGAAACCAGCTTTAAATTAGGTTTTGAGTGCTTTTATATTTTTATCCAGGAGGCAAATATGAAGGAAACAGGAAAGGGCTGAATTTTAGAGTCAGAGATTCAGGTTCCAACACCCTGGCATAACCTTGGGCAGGTAAACCTCTTTTAAGACTACTTCACCATCGGGGTGCCTGGGTGGCTCAGTCTGTTAAGCGTCTGCCTTCAGCACTCCCCTACTCATGCTCTCTGTCACTCTCTTTCACTCAAATAAATAAATAAATAAATTTTTAAAAGACTATTTCATCACCCTATTATTCTGGAGAGTATTAAAGAAGATATTGTATAATGAATGAAATAACTGTAGTGTAAAGTCCTTTTCATCTATCCATCTATCCCTTCATCATTTATTTATCCATTCTCTTATATTAATCTTTCATTAAATGTCTTCATGTGTGGTGATATTTTGTTTCTCATCTGATTTTTTCATTGGTCCTAAAAATGTTATTTGATGGATAGAATCAACAGAAAACTAAAAATGCTAAGCTTGGTCTAAGATTTTTTTAAAATATCTGGAATGTATATAAAAGGAAGATTTTTGAATCCAGTAGATAATATGAGAGATCATGATGTGCAGGTATAGATGATTAATCTAAAATCTGGAGTAACTATATATTTTAACAAAGAACACCAGAAGTTGAGATTAAGATTCCTTCTTGGTTACTTTCTGAGAGGAGAAAAGCCCTTGGGTTGCAGGAGGGATTTCCAGACAAGGATAATAGTATAGTTAAAATGACATGTAAAAATAAATGTCCTCTTTTCAGGATAGTCAATAACTGTCTTAACTAAAGCAGAGGGCCATATAAGAAAATACTAAAAGATTGATTTTGAGTAGGACCATTTCATGAAGGTCCTTCAAGTTCAAAGTAAGGAGTAGAAATTTGACCTATAATTAAAAATAAAATGAGACAGGGATGCCTGAGTGGGTCAGTCAGTTTAATGTCTGCCTTTGGCTCAGGTCATGATCCCAGGACCAAGTTCCATGTTTGGCTCCTTGCTTAGCAGGGAGCCTGCTTCTCCCTCTGCCTACCTCTCTCCCTGCTTGTGTTTGTGTTCTCTCTCTCTCTCTCTGACAAATAAATAAAATATTAAAAAAATAAAATTATAATCAGACAGAAGAACTAAATAAAGGGATAAAGAATATCATTAGATAAATATTTATTAGTTCATCATGTATTTTCAAATACTATAGGTGCAGAATTATATAACTCACTGAGGGGAGTTTTGCACATGTAAACTGATTTTCTCCATGAAGATCTTCCAAATTAGAAAGAGGATGTATACATAGTAAGTATCATTGAGGGCAAAAATGATAAAATACCAATATGAGTACAGTGGTACTAGATGGTACAGAGACCCAGGTAAGAGGAAATTAAAAAGGGATGAAAGAACGTCTGGAAAGCCTGGCGTATACTCACTTTGTACACACTCATGCTTTTTATATTTCTTTCTTGAATTTGCTCCATTCGGCTTCCCCAGATACATCTACTAAAACTCCTCTTGTTAATTAAGATCACCAAAGACTTCCTTAGTTGTAAATTTAGTTGTTCCAATCTTACCTGACTTATCAAGGCCTTTGACTGAGTTGCCTCCTCTTCCTTCCAAGCTTCCTCCAACATCAGTAAGTACTTCTCAGTCTGTTTTTTTTTTAAATTTTATTTATTTCCCAAAGAGAAAGTGTGTGAGTGAGCAGAAGAAGGGAGAGCAGCAGGCAGAGGGAGAAGCAGTCCAATTCAGGACTTCACATGGGACTCAATCTCAGGATCCTGGGATCATGATCATGACATGAGCCAAAGGCAGATGCTTAACTGAGGCACCCCTGCCTGAATAGCTCTTACTCTAAATATCCACATGGCTTATTCTTTTACCTCCTTCAATCTTTACTCAGATGTCATCTTCTTATGAGGCTTTGATTTTAATTGCTAGCACAGGAAGTTCACATGTCACCCTGTGAAATAGGGTTTTTACAATCCAGTCCACCACTTTCTAAGGTAGGGTTTCTCAAAGTGCATTCTTCTGACAGTGTTAATCAGGATCATGTGGATGCTTGTTAAAATGCATCCTTTTCAGGATCAAGGCTTAGACTAATAAATCATAAAGCTTCTAGGTGAAAACTAAGCAAACTAAGGTTTTGAAACTACTGTTTTGGGTTCCCTAGACAGTTACTAGCTCTAGAATTGCTTGGGGATGGGACAGAGGAAAGAAGGTGGCACAGAGAAGGCTATCGGTGTAGATCTAGCATTCTACCCCACATTAACCAGAGATGCTTTACATTTCTGTTTTGCTTGTCATGTTTCTGAGTGAGGGCTCATATGAAGAAATAGTTGATTGGAAAAAATACACAAAAATAGCGCTTCTATGCACATGGAAGATGAAGTATGTGTGGGCACAGTGGAATGATATGGCAGATATGTTATTTAAGAAATAATCTGGAGGTAGCATAAAGAATTGAGCTGTGCATGAGGCAAATATTTATTGAGAATCTACTATGTGCTGGAAGTACACAGGTGAATAAGACATAGTCCCTACCATTATGGTGCTCATAGTAATGAGATTAATTGGGGGAAATATATTACAGCCAGAGAAATCAGTTAGAAGGCAGCTGTCCAGATGGGAGATGATGAAGACATGGTCTACAGTGGCAAGAAGGTGGATGCAAGGGATATTCTAAAGGACAACTTGACAAGACAGTGTGCCTGACTGGTCCAGGAGATACATACAAAAGCAATGAGAGTTCATTCTAAGCTTGAAAGGCTGTGTACAGAGAAAGTTTGGGTGCCACTAATGAAATTAGGTTAGCTGTGAGTAGGAACATGTGTTGCAGGGCTGGTTATTGGGGTTATTAGTGAGTTCATTTTTTTTTAAGATTTTATTTTAGAAAGAAAGAGCAGAGTGGAAGGACAGAGGGAGTGGGAGTCCCAAGCAGACTCCACATGGAGCCCACTGTGGGACTCCATCTCATGACCCTGAGATTACGACTTAAGCTGAAATGAAGAGTCAGATACCAAACCAACTGCATCACCCAGCTGCCCCATGGTGAGTTCATTCTTGAACACTGCAGGTCAGACAATGGTAGGACATTTGGATGAAGATGCCTGCTGGTAGCTGAAGATATTAGAGTGCAGTTTAGGCCAAAGGGAAGGGCTTGAAAGACGAACATTGGCAACCCCAGGGAAAGTTGGTAAGAATAGCCAACACCAGAATAAGAAGGAACTGCCAAAGATATATAAAAGAAACCCAGAAGGATGGTTCTGTGGAGAACTGATAGGAAAATTGAGAAAGTCCACCAAATCTAGTAAAATGGAGACTACAGGTTACCTTAGAGTCCTGTCAATGGAGGGAGGGAGACACGATTCAGGGGTGTCTAGTGAGACCTTTCTAGGAAACCCTTCTTTAGCATTCCTTTCGATCCTAATCAGAGTCTTCAAGAGGTATAGCATGTTTCTAAATTGTTCCTCTGGCCACCAGGAGAATAGCACACACCAGGTAGAAGCTGCATCCTTTCCTATGGGGTCCTGAAATGAAAATGAAAAACCACTTGGAACAGCCCGGAGCCTGACCTGTAACCTGGAGCATAGCCACCAAAGCTGACTTGCAGTCCCACAAATCCAAAAGTGAGCAACAAATATTTGTATAACTGTCAAAATGTTGGGGTTATTCGTTTTGCAGCCAAAGTTGACTAGTGACACTACTACCATAATGGAAAATGAAAGTATCAGATTCCTTTATGCTTTTTTTCCTACACATCAGAAATAAAATTACTAACACCTCTAACTTTTCACATGATTACCTCTCCTCTGCTCTGTCCCTGCTACTGACTGAGGCTCAAATTGTCAGTCACCTGGTCTATGGCAATGGTCTCTCCCCTCTCCCCCCCCCCACCCTGCCCCGCTTTCAGCTTCCACCTCCATACAGAAGTCCTCCTCCCCTGGATAACATAGCTAAATCATCTTACACTTGTTTAAATCTCTTCACAGCCTCCCACTGCTTACAGAATTAAGTCCAATTTCTTGTTTTGAGGGCTGTTTTGAGCTGACTCTATCCACTCCTTCATCCTCATCTCCTGCCTCCTGGCCCCCATTTTGCTCAAAGATCGCCTCCTATCCTCTGCACTTCTCTCAGCTTTGCACACTAAAACATATTATTAAATCTGTTACCTCATGCTGTTTATACATTGGTCTTCTCACCTGGACTTTGTCCTTCGCTTTTGTACCCCTTGCCTTCCCTTGGACTAGATTAAATTGAATGTTCAGCCACACTTGGCAAGCATAATGCCCAGAGAACAGTCTAGTGCACCTCTTAAAAGAAAGCATATCAGAGACTCTGGAATAACAAGTCTTCCTCTATGAAGTACGTAAATAGTGTAAATAGTACGTATTTGGAGAAGGTTTTTGAGCCAATTCTTAGCCCAGTTAAATTAGTAAAAGGAACAGGACCAATGTGGGAGGCTTAGATGGGAAGGCATAAACTCCTTCACCCCAAACACACTCTAAGTGTTAGAATTAGGGACTGAATGGATAATCTGGTCTGTGTTTGATTAACCCCCTCACTACCAGGACCAAGAATACCTTGGTACCAAAAAGTCCCCAGATATCTCTAAATTTTAGTTTCATCTTACATAGGTATACCCCATGTCTACTGGAAAGACATGTATTTCAAAGTAACCATGGACTTTAGATTGTGGAGAAGAAATATGCATTCGTAGCCTCATTTTCAACATTTAGGCCACCACAGGGCTTGCAGCCTTTGTCCTCATAATTTCTTCCACCTCTATGTGGTTCAGAGCCCCAGTGTTCTTTCTGGCTGAAAGCATAGGCTGTGTTTCACTTTGTTAACAGAACATTGGTTATCAAGTTCTTTGTCTTTAATGATTCTGCTTCAGGGAACTGTCAATTAATAATCCGTGGAGGGACCACCATGAAGAAGTTTTGTAATTAGATCATAATGCAAAGGTTTGCTTAGTCATGATATTTTTTGAAATTTTAGTTATGATTTTCAGGCGATGACCCCAGTCTTCCCATCTTTTACATTCAACTGCCTCTTTAATGGTGACTTTCTTCAATTTCTCTTATTGTGCTCATTCTCTTTTTAAAGTTTGTGAGTATAATTAAAACTACCCTACCTTTGAGAACCCTCTGTTCTCACCTAGCAGAATAAATGAAATATGGATACAAAGACTGAGCATATAAATTACCTCTAAAAAAGAAAATGCCTTCTACATAAAGCTTTTTGATTCTCTTTAATTTTTTTTTTTATTCCAGAGCTTGACGGCTATTTTTTTCTCTCTAGTCCAGTGATCTTGTTATTAAAGCATTCTTGTAAAGGTAATTTAGCACACATGCCTCATAGTTATTAACCAAGTTCTACTATATTCAAATATCACTTTGCAAATGATCCTTCTTTCCTTCCACTAGCAAAATAGCTTGGGGTGTGGAAGGTCCAGGGAGTCTCTTAGTTGTCCTGCATGATATTTAAAAATTTTACAAAAGTAGTGGAAATGGCTATGGGTCTTTTAAGGAAATATTCCTAAGTCTAATAGGGATGCCATTCTGAGCATACAATCTCATAAATCACTGACATTAAACACATGTGCAAACAATTTATTTGAAAAAAGTGATATAATTAATATAATAGAGTCAACCCATGACCTAGAAAATGGTTATGAGGGTGGGGAACAGAAGAAATGCACAAAAAGGCCTCAAACCCACAAACACACTTGCCTAAAATCTTAGCAATGCACTGAACAAAATATATTCTTTTAAATTGTTAATATTTTTGAAAATCACAATGCAGTATACAATTGTCATTTGTGAAGTTTAAGGCAGAGATACCTTTACATTTAATCATACAAAAATAGAATTAAAGGCATTTGACCCATCATCTAATCCTACTTCTTCATTATAGAGGGGAGGGTATGAAGGCCAGAGGAATTCTCAGGCATATGTCCAAGGTCATTAACATGCAAATACCAGGTTATACTGAGGTCAAGGCAGAAGGATAATGCATGCCTTATAAGTTTTGTGTCACTGTTAGGGAAAAAAATATAGGTACAATGCAGTTACTATGTACAAGTGATATGATTTGGCCTGAAGCTTAGGCAAGACCACCGCTGGGTGCTTCATAATAGCTGTTTTCTGGGTTTTTTTTTTTTTTTTTTTTGGCTTTGGGGTAAAAGATGATGATATTTAAGCATTTTAAGACAAGTTCATTTTAGGACAGAGTTTCGTAGAACTCAAAGTTAATCTCTTTTTTTTTCCCCAGCTCCAATATAATTCAGATTTTCAACTTCTGCCCTTTCTTTCCCCCTCAGAAAAAGAGAGTCATACGAGTGAACCAAACAAAACCAACCAAAACAGCTAAATAGAGTTAACAGAATTATCAGTATATCTCAAATAAATTCTAATTTTTATTTTTTCTGGTTTTAATATCAGGAAAATTATTTAGTATCAGTGTTTCCTTTTATTAGCTCATCTTAATTCTTTTAAAAGACATATTTCTTGGAGCAGAATATATATTGCTTTATATTATTCATTTCAGATTGGATCAGGTGGACTTGGGAAAAAGCAGAGGGCAGAGGATTGTTTTTTTTACCATGGTTATAATTGATGCTGAGTTTTCATATGTATTCATATGTATTAAGTTATATCACACACAAAATTTAGAGAGTGATTTCCAAAATGATTCTTAACATAAACTTCTCAGAGCAATGTCTGAAAAAAATTGGATACATTTTTGTCATATCCTGATAAGGCTGATTGCGGATATATTCTAAAAGTGTATTTTAGAGTGGGGTAACACTTTAAACAGAAGAATGTCTGAAAATCATGTCCTTATGGTTTTTACTTCTCTTTAAAGCAAATGATAAGAAAGAAGGAGGGTGAATGAGCCATCATTGTCTCCCATTGCTTCCCACCCCCCCAATATTATGTCATTAAAATTGGAGAGGTTTAGCAGAAACAATGATAAGTTTTAACTGGCTTAGTGCCCTTTTCTAATTGAGTACCACAGGAAATGAAGACTCTAGCAAAGATAAAAAAATGACAATCCACTGCAGTTTCATATCTCAGGCCAAGTGTCTCATAGGATCCAGTAAGAGTTGAATGTCTGGGCAGAAGGTCTCAGGTCATTACCATAAAAAGCTCTTTGGCACCCTCTGTCACAGAACAAAGTGTCAGACCAGTTCCCATTACTAGGTGCCCGTGGTGCTTTTCTTAAATAATCAGTCCCATTCAGACAGAGATTTTAAGGTCCTTGATCGTCTCTCTATTTCATAAGCAGTAATTTTTTAAGGCTAAATGGCACTAGAGGTAAAATTTTTTTTTAAGTAAGGTTTAGAAAAAAGAACTTGGTATATCCCAAAACTGGCCTGATTCTTTCTCATTTTTCCCAAAGGTCACATTCCAGGTTCAGCCCTGACAGCATTGTACCTGGGCATCTGGGGAGGGCAGGCAGCATTCACTCCAGCTCCATACTCAGCCTGGGAGGGCCTGGGAGCTCACGTACTAGTGTACTAGTGTGGGGATCAATTTTTAGGATGGCTTCTTAAATCCTAAAGGGTGGAGACAAAGCTTCCTTTGCTCTACTTGGACCCTTCAGCCTCAGTTATGGGTGCCCTAATGTTTATTTTTCTTCTTTAAACTTTTTAAGAACATGAAAAACCAGGTAAATGAAGATAGCCAAAATAACATTGCAACTATGCTATATATAAATGTGCGTTTTTTCCAAAGTGCATTTTCAGAGTCCCACTTAGAAAATGTGCTTCACTGCCTTACTCTGCATATGCCCCAATGAATTCCAAGAGGTCACAGCAGCAGAGTACAACTTTTGAGATTAGAAGAGTTTGCTCTTTAAAGAGCTATTTTTAGCTGGAAGGGAAAGTGTAGGCCTCAAAGTGCCTGGCAGTATGTCCTCCAGTGGGGATCTAAATTAGAGGTCTGATTCCAGGGGAAGGTCTCAGTGGGGTTCTTTCTGCCTTTGTTCCAGAAAAGGGTGGTTCTGCTGACCGTCGCTGTTGGGGGCTGGGAGGTTAGCAGCTTCTCCAGGGGAACTCAACCTATAGTCCCCAGGACCTATTGTGTCTGGGCCCCCAACAGGCCAGAAATGGTGGAGCCTGAGGTGTCCAATAGCCACACTGGAGGAAAGGACTCCCTTCCTAAGACTCATTAAAAATCACAGTCTTGTTTGGATGCCATCAACTAGGGCTCTTGAGATAAATTTCAGCCCAGCTCTTACAGATTATTAATCGAGTTTTCATTGTGTAGAGGGCATCATTCCAGGTCAAGCTCTTGTGAAGTGGGGGCTTGGAGAAGTAACCCACGAAGTGGGGGGGAGGGAGAAAAATGCTTTCAGCTGTGGTCAGACTTGTTGACTGAGTCTGGGCACCCCGAGGAGGCGCTGGCGGCACGGCCAGCACTAGGACCAGGTCCCGGGATCTCATCGGATAAGGGGGAAGCTGCTTTGAGGTTGTGTGCTGGAGAGAGTGACGGGGAGAAAAAAAAGGGCAAGGTTTGAGAGGAATGGCGGGATGAGTTAGAGACCGAGAAATACAGAGATGGAGAGAGTCGGAATTCCTGAAACAAACACAGAAGTAGAAAGATGCAGCCGTAGAACAGGCACAGAGCACAAGAAAAGAGAGAAATTTATAGAATGAGAAAGATACTGAGAGAGACAGCAGGGGAGGAATGGAGAAAAGACAGCGAGACTCAGAGCAAAGAGGCCGAGAGTGGGAGACGCGGGTAGGTAGGAGGTGTCAGGAACGAGGGAGGTGGCA
Organism: Spilogale gracilis; assembly: GCA_004023965.1. Classification (NCBI taxonomy): domain Eukaryota; kingdom Metazoa; phylum Chordata; class Mammalia; order Carnivora; family Mephitidae; genus Spilogale; species Spilogale gracilis. The sequence goes on from PITA01007748.1 coordinate 51,424, forward strand.
AAGGCTCAAAGGCCCTACCCGCGTTCCCCCTCCACCCCACGCCTCTTGCACGGCCCAGCGCGAGGCGAGGAGTCGAAGGTTCGCGCAAGGTCGCCCAGTCCTCTCAGCTGTCGCGAGCTGAATGGCTGGCGGTCCGCAGCGCCCCCGCATCGGGCGCGGCAGCCACAGGTCCGCGGTGCCAGGAGTCCGCGCCGGAGGCGGGCCGGGAGACCCTGCACCTTTCTGCGCCCATTCCTGCTCTACGCACCGCCCCACTACGCTCCCCACCACTCCTCTGGCTGTCGCAGTCCTCCTCACGTCCTTAGGGGACTGGGCGCTACGGCCACCAGAGACCCCGCGGGAGTCACTTCCTGCGGGCCTGGCCCACCGAGAGCCTGGGAGCGGGATCTATTTATTCGGGGCATTAATTAGTCTCTGAGGAATCGTTTACCCACGTGCCAATGTAATTGCCCGTGACGGGAAGGTAGGCGCCGCGAGCGGCAGACCTACGGAGAAAGTACCACCTCGTCGGCGCCCCGAACCCCGGCGTGTTCCAGAGCGTCCCCCAGTGGTGGGGCAGGACCATGCACAGGGCCTGAGACTCCGCTCGGGAGTGGCTCCCTGGCTTCCCAGTGCCGCGGTAGACATGCAGCTGCTCAGTGCGCCGGGAGCCTCCAGGTCTTGCTACCCCACCCCTCAGAAACTCGGACCGTTTGCGCTTGTCGTGTGGCTTTTTTCCTTCTGAAAGGCCAGTGTTTCCTCTTTCGAATTCAAGTCCGCAGGACTTGCCCAGTCTCCTCCCCTTAAGTCATTTCTACCTTCCTTTGGCAGCCCGGAAAGCAAGGAGCCCAGGACTGCTCGTCCCAGAGCCATAGCTGGCGGTCCCAGTCCGTCCGGCGCATTCGCTCGGCTCATTCGCCTCTCTCCCTCCCTTTCTCCCTCCCTCCCTTTCTCTCTTCCTCTCTTTTCTCCTCCGCTTCCCCCTCCCTCTCTTGCCTCTTAAGTTTCCTTCACTGTGAGCCCAACTGTGCCAAGCCTAGGCTCCCACGGAACCAAGCCTGAGCGCGACCCGGGCACTGAGACGCCGACGCCGCCGAGGCTGGACGAGGCAGCGGGACCCGTCCGCGCCTAAGAATGGAGGTGGAGCGCCAGGGAGGGCAAGTCCGGGGCGGCGGAGACGCCAGGCCCGAGTAGCTCCTCCATGGAGCCTGCCCAGAGCGGTCCCTGCTCGCCGGTTTCGCCCCTAGTCCTGTGCGGTACGTACACTTCGCCTCCACAGTCCCAGAGAGAATGTCTTGGGGCGTGGTAGTGGGACGCGGGGAAGGGGCAGCAGGAGGGCCACTGGTTGAGGGGACAGAGTGCGCCTGGCGGGTGACCTCACAGACCCGGGCAGGCTTCCACTCTAAAGTTAGCTACTGACTCTGCCTCTTGGCTAGAAAAAAAGTAGTGCCAAAGATATGCTTGCATGCGCGTGTATCTCTATGCAGGGACTCGAATGGGTAAACTGAGCCCGGGTTTACTGTATGCAAATTGCATTTCTTTCCCCACCCCCACTCCGTGTGAGGATACCCAGCACCTAATCCCGGTCAGCTCTACCTACCCTTTCCTCTTCCCGCGTCCCCCTCACTCAGTCTCTCCAGCTCGCTTTCCCTCTCTCTTTCTCTCTCCATACCTCCTGCTGGTGTGTACGTGTGTGAGCACTGCCGGGGCTGGCGAAGAACCAGCCGCCGCTTTTAAGTCCTAGCCGCCCGGCCATCAAACACTAGGGCAGGTCTTGCTGCCAGAGACGCTTGGGCTCGGAAACAGTCTGCACGCGGCTCGGTGTGCCCCGCCACCTCCTGTCTCCACCACCCGGGAACTCGCACCCAAGGAGTGCAGAGCGCAAGGAACCCCTCATCCTCCTACTCTTCTGCTTGCCTGCCTGCGGACCGTGCGCTCGCTGGTTTCAGGCGCTGGATTTACTCGCTTTTCAGTTTTTCCTGCCCCCCCCCCCGGTTTTTGGTCCACCCCTCCCCTCCACGACCCCCTTTCCTCGCTTGGTCGCCAAGCCTAACCTTGCCCGCGTGGTCATGGGATGTCTAATTTCATTTGTATCTAGGCTGCTGAGAGCGCTCCTTGCTCTGTAAAGTGGATGTCAGGTGGATCTATGTTTTTGAAGGAACAAAGACTCAGCGAAAGCACCGCCGAGGAAGTTTGAGACGCGGGAGGATGCAGGCTGCGTGCTGGTACGTGCTTCTCCTCCTGCAGCCCACCGTCTACTTGGTAAGTCGCTGCGGATCCGGCGCCCCCGCAATCCCACCCTGGTCTAGAGGCCAGACAACCAGGGGCGCGCGGGAGGAGGGTGAGATCGCCAGTTCAGCAAGAGCAGCGTTCCTAGCGACCGTATTGAACAACTTTGGCAAGCTGGCCTTTGGATCCCTGCGGGATTTTTTTTTCCAGGTTTACCATCCTCATTTCTTGCTCCAGTCCCCCATCTCCTACGCGTGATCCTGAACAGAGTCTAGGTCTCCCTAGACACCCGGAAACCGAGGAGATAGTGGACCGGATGATTTATGGGGAGAGAGCAAAAGGAAGGGTTGAATATATATGAAACTCTCATTAGTTTATCCACAGAGTTTAAACGAAAGGAAATGGAGGTAGAGAGTGTGGAGCACAAATCTGCCTGGGTCTGTGACTTTGAAAGTGAATCCACCCACTTAGTACCCCAGTTTGGAGATATGACACATAAAGAAGTGCAGGTAACTTTGTTCTCTTGCAGGGTTCACAGAGGACAAGTTTATCAGATAAGAGCACTACAGGTGATTAGATAGGTCAGGGTTGCCCTGGCAAACACATTAGGGATCTCTTCCCTCTCCTCCCAATCTCTTACTTCCACCAGATAACTGAACCCCAGTTCCAGGGCTGAGCCCTGCCCTAGGGAATGGCAGACCTTGTTGTCAGGAAAACACTAGCAAAGTCACTGCCTGAGTTGTTCTGTAGTGGAGTTTGGGGCGTCTGGATTTTACACACTGTTGAAGGAGGGGTGGGTGGGGGTGTGGAGGTGAATTGGTAACTGTGGACACCGCCTGGAGCCAAGACGGAGAGAGCAATTTCTTGGGTCTGGCTTCAGGGAGGGCCAGGGACACTCTCATCCTGCTGGCGAAGTTGTGTTCCCTGCACCGACTCCCCACAGCTTATTTCTGAGCCACAAGAGCGCACCGAGGGCTCCATGTGTTCTGGCTAGGGGCAAGGAGCGCTAGGCTGAGGCAGCCTGAGCTCTCTGATGGGGCTGGAAGAATGGGATAGGGCGGGAGTGGGGTGGTGGGGGGTGGGACAGTGCTGTCCCTCAAACCCAAGGGCTTCAGAACCCACAAGCCCAGGAGCAAAAAAATGTTGCTAACCCTTCAACTGAAAGTGTTTCCCAGCTTTTGCCCTGGTGCATGTGACTGCGGGGATGCTAGTTGTGTGAACTCTGTATGTCAATGAGTGTGTGTGTATATGCGTGTGTGAATATGTATGTGAGGGTGTGTGCCTTTCACGGGTTTCAGCTTCAATCCTAGAACTCTCAGTGTTGCCCATCTTTCCATCTTTATCACCTGACTATCGCAGCCTCGGACGCCAGAGGGCGCTGCGCGTCAGTGTCCTCGCTTACAGGACACCTTGGGGTAAACAGGTGAAAGCCAGGGCAACCAATCCAAAAGAACAGCCTTTCTGGCTGTCACCGAAGTCTGTGCCTTCCCGGCTGGAACGCAGACAGAATGCAAAAATTGTCCTTCCCATTTCCCATCTTCAATCATTCTTGCCCCCACCCGTGTCCAGTCTATCCACTGACATTGAGAGTCCACAGACCAAGGGCAGAAAGTTTGGCCAGAGGCAATACAGAAATTGTTTATTGAAAGAAGGGGGAGGGACCGCAAAATGAAAGCTACATAGGAGGGATATTAACGATTCCCTTGACCATGGAAACCCTCCTGCCCCTTTCCTCTGCATACCTTTAGGCATGACCTGAACCTCAAGACTATTCTTATGTCCTTGGACTATGCTCACACCCGGCAAAGGCTCGCGGCTGTGGTGCAGTTTATTGCTTAGAGCAAGTATTTCGATAGTCTAGAAAATAATCTATCAAAAGCAGAAGTGAAATCAATACGTTGTGTTAAATTTTAAATGTGTTTGTTGGCAGTTAAACCGTTTTCCACTCATTACAACAACAGTGCTGGATTTATTCTAATGCGCTGCGTTCTCAACAACAAGCGCATTAATTCTCCTTTAATTGTAAACTGGGAGCATTTGAAAACCATTCAGTGTGCAAATTATGCTGATTCAATTACCGTTTAGTTACAGACTTCATTACCTGAATGCCTTTTGGCAATACGGAGAAAGGAGACAATTTTTCCAATTTCACTCAAAACAATACGAAATTTGAACAATAAAATAGAGAAGGCGATTTAGAAGTCCATTCTTTTCTCTCTGATCTAAAGTTGTTTTGTGTGTCGGGATTAGAAACCACTGGGCACTGCAAGAACAAAAGGCTGGTGACTGTGACCCAAGGCAATATTTCCAGGGATTGTAATCCCATGGTTATTTGCCCACGGAATTCCAAGATAGTTTCTTGGAAGAGCAGGGAGCTGGTTTTTACCATGGAAATAAACGTAAAAGGGTGAATTTGGCAGTCAGGACAGGTTGGTTCTAGGCAGGTAAGGAAGTGGAGAGCCTTGATTAAAACTCTAGGGTAATGAGACAGACCAAGAAATGGTTGAAGCTTCTTTCTCCATCTATTTTATTAAACACCACATACTTTGACTGAATTTATCATTTATTTGTAACTGTATCTTAGAACATCCTAGATCTTTGTAAGAAACTGCAATAGATGCATGCAGTTTGTCAGGAGCTGCTTCAAGTTACACTTCAGGAAGGCAGGAGTGGCAAAACCATTGTTTTATTTTCTTTTTTTCTCCTTGAGTTGCCATAAACCAAGAAGAAATTTAATGAGCAATTTTATGTCTTTATGAGCTCACACCACAAGTTAAGTGACAGGGTGCTCTATTTATGCATTGCCTCCTAGCTGATAGCACCGGTGTACCTTTCCCTTTAAGCCCCTGGAATCCCAGTTATGTCTTGCAAGGAGTGATTTGTATAGGTATCTCTTATACAAAAATATTCCTGCTTCTGCTTATAGAGAAATACCTTAAATATTCCCAAATTGGGGATTTTTTAAAAGTGAAAAACAATTCTCTATCCAGCAGGTCAATGCTCTATTCTTAAGTCACACTCTTCTGCTTGTATTTGAGTGAATGTTCTCAAAATGTTTTTTGGCCCAGGTTTCTTTGGATGCCTGTTCCAGGTTCAGGATTTTGAGTGTGTTTGTGTTTATTGAGAGATGAGTCTGTTCTATTTCAAACTGGAAGCTTATTTAGTACTGCAATGGGAAGTTAATTAGAAATGTGTCTACAAAGTAACCTTCTGAAGCATGTTAACTAGCATACTCAAAAATCACCACAGGGCTAACTCCAGCCATAGATGCAGGAAGAAGGAAACTATTTTTTTTTTTTAAATAAAGGCAAGGAAATTTTCTGTCTATTGAATTTTGTGTATAATAGATTTAAAAGTCTGAGTTGATCAGGAGAGGAACCTATGGCATATCAATACTTGTTTAAAAATTTAAAACAAAAGGTCCTGCAATCTTTATTCTCCTTTCAGTTCTGCACTGATTCCAGGATGTTTTCAGTATGATAGAATGGGGTAACAGGGCAATAGCATTTTAACCAAATTGAAGCACACACTGGATAGACTAGGAAAATGTGATTTCTGGTTCTGAAGAAAGGGAGTCCTAAATTGAGTTCTTTTTGGTGAATCAAAATGAAGGATAGGCCAGGGCACATAGGGAGAGTACCTCTGAGCAGAAAGCAGAGGTGTCCAATTGGTGGTTCACCTGTGGCTATTTTCAGAGTTGAAGACTGAATTTAATGAGCACTACTTGGGCATGTCAACAAAACAATTACTCAGAAATTGAGTCCAGAGAATCTGGCAAGGGGTTGAATGATGTTCTTGTGATCAGTCATACATCCATAGTTCTATTTTCATGAGAAGAGGCTCCTCATCCTCCAATTTAGGTCCCACAAGTTCAGCTAAGAATTAAAATAACTAATAATCTAGTTACTTTTTAAACCAATAGGGGTCAGAATTGAAAAATCTGTCCTTAAAAACGATTTTGAGTCAGTTATTCCCTCGAATTTAGAGTGTCCTTAAAATGTGAATACTACTCCAGTTGTTAATAGAGATTAAAGAGTCATATTAATATATCCATGGAATTCTGTTCTCTGCACTATTAGAAGCCAGACTGGGTGAATTTCCCTCAGTGCGAAGGTGGCTGTTAAGAACTGAGGAAGGTGAGGGAAAACAGCAGGAGATAAACCATCTGTATCTATCTTTTGGGCTAGGTATGGACATTTTACATCTTTTGAAAATTAAGCCACTGCCCACTGAAAATTGTACAATTTGAGCTTATTTCTGAAAAGAAAAGTGGATTAACTACCTAACAGTGGCTGGTCAGTGTTTTTTGTTAAGGCCAGTTCTTGGAGATGGTACTAAAAGTTCCCCAACACCACTGCATTTCCTGTTCTTTCTATGCAAACCAGCCTTCCTGACACAGGAGCAAAGCTAGAGTTTTGAAGCAACCTGCACAACAGGAAAACTTACCAATCCAAGACATATTCTAGGGCTTTGTGGAAGGAAAAGTTGCTACTATTCCAGGCATTTTCCTGAAGTGTTCAGTTTTCCATTGACCAAGAAAACAGCTCTCCTGGTGTGTGGGAAGCACTTGGGTGGGTTCTGCTACACTTCAGGAGGATAGTGGTAGTCTGGGGCCTTCTAGTGATAGCTTCTGGGAGAAACTGCCTTCAGTATTAGAAGAGGAGAACCAGAATCACTCTAACTTTCTCAGCTGTATTTTCTTGGAAAGCCATTAAATTTGTGACTCCTCTTTGTGCGAAGTTGATTTCTATTTGGCTTTGAATTGTTGACGGCTATTTCCTCCTTAATGAAAGTGTTGTCTGGGTGAAAAATATATCTAGTGGCAGGGAAATTGGTTGATTTTTTTGAGATAGGTGCCCAATGTCCTACTTTTCTATCTGAGGGAAAAATTTTCTGCAGACTATAGAAATTGACAGCATTGTCCAGGTAATAATCACTGTGGACAATATTTTCAAAAGGACATTTGAGTGATGAAAGCATTTGGATATTGCTTTTTCAAATAAGCAATTTTCTGTCTTGGCCTTCTTTGATTTTATAGTGGGTGGGGGAAAGGGACCAGGAATTGGCAAAGGGACACCTTCCTGGTTTCTCCCAGTCTTGAAATATTGAGGTGCTCCTCAGCTTCACTTGGAATTCTGGGGTCTGAAGAGGGCTGAATGGGTTTGGCTGGGGCAGCGTTGATTTTAAGAGTCAAAAGGGAATCTTGGCAATGAGGAATGACACTCTTCTTGCACTCCTCTGTCCAGAAATAAAGCCAGTGGAAGCTCTGAAAGTTGCAGCTCTCAAGTAGCCAGTTAGGAAGTGTGCATTGTTTCTGAGTTGTTTGTTTTTAAGTAAGGCGCCTAGCTTTTTTTGATGCTGGAAAGTTTCCTTGAAGCAACCAAGCCCTTCTGGAGCTTCAGATCTCATTCTAAGACCTAAACAGTCTTCGCCATTTTAATTAATAGGGGGAGGCGGGCTAGTCAGGCTGGCGAGTCGCCGGTCGGGTCAGCTGCTTACAGGAGCAGCGGGGTAGCAAGGCAGGTAAGCTCTCTCTGCGTCGCCCTGCAATCTTCTTGCCACCATTGCTTGGGTCCAGAGGCGTGTTTGCAGGAAGTTGTGGTCTTGATTTATCCACTACTCAAGCTTCCGACCAGCTTTTTCTCTATGTCAGCACTAACCCCTCCCGGAGCTTGGTAAACAAGGCGCGCACATTTTTTTTTCTGCTGTCGATTGGCATGTTGACGACTCTGCTTGAAGGAATGTGACAATAAAGTGGGAAACCAAAGCTTGGCAAGCACTTAATCAAGGATAAAAAGGTTCCGCTGTAAGGATGTCACTCAATTTATTGTGAAAGTCGAATGAATTACGTTTAATGAAAGTGCTCCCCAGATGAATATTACCAGCAATTTCCTGAGTTGGCTCTGTCAGCTCGAGATGAGGAAATGCCAACCCAGATCAGAAATGAGCGCCCATCTCAATTACTATGCAGGCTTTCCAAGAGCGGCTTTTTATTGAGATAATATATATTGGCGGCTTCTTCGTGCTTCTCCGCGCGCCTAGGAGCGCGTTTGCGCGTTTTCCAAGTTTGCCATTTGCCCTCAAGGGTTGCTGGCTGTTGTTTAAACTTACGGGAGCGCCGCATTTTTGCTGCGGGCTGAAAACCTAATTACCCTCTTTGCAAACAGCCTTTTCTGGTATATTTTGTTTACTATGGAGGTGCGGGCTAGCGGGAGTGAGGTGGGGGTGGGACCGACAGAAACCCTTTCCTCCGGTACCCTACGTTGCGGAAAGTTCCTTTGTCGTTTAGTCGGGTGCTCTGGGTAGTGGAAACCAAGGTGGCGCCCAGAGCCGCGTCTCTGGTTTATAGAGCACCGTGGGGTCCCAGGAGCAGCGAAGAGTGTCTCGGCTTGGCTCTCCCGCCGCGAGTAGCGAAAAGACTTCTAAGGCTCCTACTTCCTTTAAATTAATGAGGGTATTTTCTTGTTCAAGCCGGAAATACATTGGGGAGCGGAGTACACAGGCCACAGCCGGAGCGCATCACCTCATCTGCATGAGAATGAAAGCCGAGAGGCTTTTCGTGTAGTGCTTCTTTCTCCCACAATAAGACAAATTGCTGCTTAAAAATACCGAGTGTTTCCTTAGAAACTGGCTCGTGGGGGCTCTGCGCGTTCCTGTTGAACCTGACTTCGGCCAGGCCTGGCCCATCACCCTCGTAACCGTAATGGATTTTGACGGGAAGGATCCGAGGCAGTGGCGGTGAAGGCCAGAAAGAGAGGTTGGACGCCCTCGTCCCACCAGAGGGAGGGGGCGTCCTCCTGACACAGAGGTTTCAGAACCCTCTCCATCCATTGATTTTAAAGGCCATTTCAAATCGTCTTCTACAGTTAGAAGCGAGAAACTTTCTTCGACGTAGGCGTCACACGCTAGGCTCGGAAACCCTGTCGTCTTACCAAAGCCGCAGTGTTCGGGCCCCGGGAAGTTTGCCACCCAGAGTCGCTGCCGCTAAAGCTGCGCGCTCTGTTGTCTGCTTTTAGCCTTAGGTGACCTCGAGCAATCCTAACTGGTTTAAGAAAACGTAGGTACAACTCTCTCGCGTCTAGACCCCAAGCTTTCACACCAAAACATAGCTTCTGGGGAACATTTTGTCGACGCCGCCGAGCTTCAGTGCTTCTGGGGCAGCAGGCAGGAGTGCAGCAGTTTCCCGGAGGGAGGTCGCGGGCACCGTGATTGAATGGAACGTTGTAGCCGCAGAGTGGTTCTTCAGGACCACGGACAGAGCCTCAGGCTCCGCCCCGCCGGTTGTCAGCAGACCTGCCCTAGTCAGTCCCGCGGCGCCGGCTCGGTCCTTATAGAAGTAGAGTTGGCGCTTTCCGCGGACACTTCCCTACCGCCCAGTCGCGACTCTAAGGGGACCCGCCTCCCTCTCCCGGTCTTTCGGGAACGCTGAGCTCAGATCGCTAGGTCCCCAGTGTTTCCTGTGGCCAGATCCGGTCGTTTGCACCAGTTCCCTCCAACCTCCGTGGCTGTGGCGTCACGTGATTACCACAGAGTTTCCCCCACTTTCTCCTCCTCTGTCCGTATTCCCTAGCACAGTTCGTTAAATCTACCCTTCCTGCCAAACAAACACGAATCAAGTGATGTAGGAGCTGTATGTGTCTTTAGCAACGTAAAAGCCCCATTTGACACACAAGGAAACTGAGGTACGGAGAGGGGACCAACTTTCTCGCCAGAGTAAAACCAAGTGGGAAGAAATGACTCAAGCCCTATCTCCCACCTGCAGGGAACACGGCTGGAGCCATCAAGACACCCTCCAGGTTCAGGTGCCCTTAAAGAGCGACGCGGGTGGAGGGTGGGAAGTCGTAATTATCATGAATTTCTAAAGGAGCAGTAATTATTCTCGGAGAGTAGGACAAACCACGGCTCGGGCAAAAGAATCGATGTATTTTTTTATCGAAAGTGCTTGGCTCACCTTTAATGCAGACGAATTGGGATGCAGCCTCATTATTTTCCGTGTGGTTAGGTTCCCCGGTGTGGGAACTGATGCAGCGTGGAATCTATCATCATTAGAACTAGGATGGGGCAGGGGGAAGCTTCTCCTTATTTATTTAACAAGACAAACAGGCAGAAAGCCCCTAAACCCGGAACAACCTGCAAACACTCATACACAATCCCTGTCCCACCTCCTGTTTCCTTCCTCCACCTCCTTCTCCAGCTGCTGTTGCACAATCTCCCCTGGCTTTTCCAAACCAACACTGCGGGCATTTAAAGTGGGCGCAGTTCTTCCTTGGTGGTGGTCACACGGTTGATTTGGTCCACAAATAAGCGGGGGATTACCCAGAGTTGGCGCTAGGGGTTCTCTGTGTCAAAGGCGAAGGTTGCTGGGAAGTTCTGTCCCTTTCTCTCATCTCAATGTAAGAGGTAATCCTTTCAGGATACCCGTTTCTGCAAATCCGTGCAGTATTAAAGGAGCAGAGGTCTGGCAGGCAGTGCTCCATCAACCTCTGTGAGAAGCCAGCTTGTAGAAACGCAAACCCTGGAGAAGAAAACCAATCTGGAGGTGAAGAGAGGCTGGGAATTGAATAGGAATGGAAGGGAAGGTTCAGGCTTATCACCTCCAGGGTTTTCTAGAAGGCGTGGCTGAAATCAGCCTTCCTCTTCCCAGCCAGAAGCTGGCCTGTTGGTCGAGAGCCAACCCGCTGCAGTTTTTTAAAAACTGGGAATGGGTCCCATCTTAATCCACTGAAGTCACTACAGTGTCTAGAGTCCTGCCTAGTGAATTGCACAGTGTTTTCCTATTTCTCCCTGCTTGTGCAGACTGAACTCCAGGGCACGGTGTTTTTCTCACTTTTAGAAGTTGCCAGCTGCCCCTGGTGGGCAGCTGCTGGGTTGGAAGTTGTATTCTTGTGCCCGTGTGTTCACTGTTTCCTGCAGTGCCATTTCTCTTAAGGTCAAGGAAGTGGTGTGTGTGCTGTGAGTGTGTGTTGTGAGTGGTTGTATATATTTTTTTAAATTTTATTTATTTATTTGACAGAGAGAAACACAATGAGAGAGGGAATACAAGCAGAGGGAATGAGAGAGGGAGAAGCAGGCTTCCTGCAAAGCAGGGAGCCAGATGCGGGGCTCTATCCCTGGTCTCTGGGATCATGATCTGAGCTGAAGGCAGTTGCTTAACCAACTGAGCCACCCAGGCACCCCTGGTTGTATATTTTTGAGTACTTGGACTTCATCGGGCTCATCCCTTCTTGTTTTTTTTTTTGTTTTTTTTTTAAAGATTTTATTTATTTGACAGAGAGAAACACAGCGAGAGAAGGAACACAAGCAGTGGGAGTGAGAGAGGGAGAAGCAGGCTTCCCGCGAGCAGGGAGCCCGATGTGGGACTCGATCCCAGGTCTCCGGGATCATGACCTGAGCCGAAGGCAGTCGCTTAACCAACTGAGCCACCCAGGCACCCCCTTCTTGTTTTTTTTAAGGTTGTATTTATTTATTTGACGGAAAGAAACACAGCTAGAGAGGAAACACAAGCAAGGGGAGTGAGAGAGGGAGAAGCAGGCTTCCCACCAAGAAGGGAGCCCAATGCAGGGCTTAATCTGGAAACCCTCGGATCATGACCTGAGCCAAAAGCAGATGCTCAATGACTGAGCTACCCAGGCGCTCTGGGCTCATCCCTTCTTTATAACAGATCAGTCTAGCAGAGAAGATAGGGTGTGGCTAGGTAGTTTTAAAAAAACTAACTTTACCTCCTTAATTACATTAAATTATCACAATTATAATAACATCTGTAATAACCTTAATGAAAACAAAAATTAAAATTGTGGACTTTCAATCACTAAAGTAGAAACAATATCTTCCACCTTCACTTGGATTTTCTTTTCCTCAGAGCCAAGTGTTTCATGGTATTTTGTGATTACCTGAGTGTCTTTGTTTGCATGCTGTCAGAGAGATAGCCAGCTAACTTAATATGAGGACTGTATGATCTACTGACATCATTTCCTCCCACCATCTTCATTTTTAGAGGCTTTATAATTAAACTTTGTGAGATATATGTAACATGCATCCAGCAGAGAGCCTCTTTATTTATATTTATGTAGCATGCTGAGGAAGGAAAATTAAGGAAGTGCTTATATTGAAGTAATAAGCCTGCTTTGATATGAGCAGGAATGTTCTTTTAATTTACTTTTCTCAAGTCTAAAAGACTATCTCTATAAGACCAGACCCACAGTCATGCCTTTTTAAGGAGAGATTCCAATAAAGTGGAAAGACATTTATTAGCTTGTACTAACTTAGTGGAACAAAAGGCCAGGCTAACCACTCACTGAAAATGTACATTGGGCTTAGCATGGCAAAGTTGCAGTATGATGCAGGAAGCTGAGCAGAAAGAGCTAGCTGGAAACACCTTCAAGGCCCTACATTTTTCTGCCTCTCCCTGTCCCTAACCCATCACAAGACACACATTTATAGGTAGCATAACATGGCCTTCCAGAGCCAACACAAAGACATCACACTGTAGATTCGGGTGAATTTTAATAAAATTGAAATTTACAGTCTAGAAAGAAGGAGACACAGATTTTCTTCTCTAAGAGGTTATTACCAGGAAAAATTATGATAGAAAGGCTTGAAGAAAATTTCCTGACTTAAGAAGTCTTTTTCATTTCCAAGTTAAACACACTCACACACACAGGCATAGCAGAGCAAGATTAGATACACATCTGTACATCTCTTTGAAGGATTCCATGAGAAATTATATTGGGGAATTCTTTTGTTTTCTAAGTTGCTGGCCTTGAAATATCAACTTGAGTTTGACAGTAACATTTCCTTGATAGGAATCTGGTAACTGACACTATACTGTTGCCCTGTTTATGTCAGTATTTTTAACTGTAGAATGAAAGCTATTTTAGTAAAGAGAAACTACCGGCATGACAGCTAGAATTTTAGTTATGTATATACACAGCAACCTCTCCGACGAACTTTAGAAAATGATTCTTCTTGTAACCTTGTAGCTGAATGTTATTAGAGGCCCACAGGTATATAAAACAGCTTATATAAAATTAATGGACTGCTTTACATTCACAATCTCTTCTTGTGAAGCCCTTGTAAAATATCACATCTACTTAAAATAGGAAGAATATAAAGTCAGGGTTTGTGTGCAATCAATAGTTGTAAATGGTTTGGTGAGATATTTGATTGTTTTGAGTGAGTTTGACAATGTGATAAGAATTTATTGTCCCTCTTTGTGCACTGATGTGCTAATCATAAGGTTGCCCCTTCTTTTATGTACTTGACCAGTTTTGAACTGATTGTAAGACTCCAAGGCAACATCTAGGTACACAACCAAAATTTTAGGAAAGATGCATTTATTAATTTTCCAGCTTACAAGGAGATCCATAGGTCACTGTGAAGAAAAAAAAATCCTCCAATATCATGTTATTATTTTGTTTAAAATGGCCAACAATATATTTATTGTTTTATTAGAGTTGAGTACTATGCATATTTAAGATGCATTTTCGAAGAAGAAAATAAGTGGAGGTTTAAGTTTGCCTCAGACTTTGTAAAAACTAGACTTTCTGAATATAGTGAAATTATTTAAAAAAGTCTCTTCAGCTACTTTCCAGAAATGTGGGCAAAATTGAGAAAAATTGGAGGTCCTCATTCTTTTCTTCCTTTTGACGTATATTAAAGACTATATTTTTCTTTATTCTGTCACTTGGTTTATAGATCTTGAAAACATGCCGTACGCCTCACTACGAATTTATTTCTTTTCTTTCTTTTTTTAATTGTGTATTTTTATTTAGTGAATACAACATTTTTTTTCTTTTGCCTGATTGAATTGGGAATTATCATGGCCAAAAACAATAGTTACTTTTTCAAAACCTCCCCTTTTCCCCCATTTCACTCAGAGATTACCTAGAATAGTCAGACTTTATTTGTATATTTTTTTGTCCTCTTTGTGAAAATGACCCTTGTACTATTGTTAACATCTCCTTTAAGTAAGAAACAGTGCCTTAAGTTACCAACTGGCTATATTCATTCCTGATGCTGCTCAATGCATGATGGAAAACTCCTAAAAACATGGGCTGGGTTACATGAATTCCATTATACTTTCTGTTTGAGTTTTCAATGAAGATACTATAATTAATCCCAGGTTTAATTCTAAATCTATTTGTAGAGTGGTGAGTTGTCATTTGTTCTTGGAGCAGCTGTGGTGTTGGTAATAGGGCTGACAGCACGATCTCTAAAATTAAAAATATAAAATACCTTTTCACAAGTATCTTTTTCAGTTATTTGTATATAGTTTGCCATACCAGGGCACCGTCATTTATTCTTTTACAGAATTAAATTTAGAGAAAGATGCAAACCACTTACATTTGAAAGGAAGTTCTTCATGCATAGTCAGTGTAGTATTTCTCTGGTCTTCATGTGAAACTTAATTGCTATTGATGTGGAGATTTTGCAGAACATGGCAGAGTTGTTGCCTCTTTCACAAGAAATATGTAACTGAATGATGAGTGCCTCATGTTAGATTTTCAACCTTACTTCTTTAGGTTTAATAAGGCAGAGTTATGAACAGCTGCACCGAGGAGCCAGCCATAATCTCTAGCCATTATCAAACTAATGCAGATCTGGCATGAGCACAGATGAGCTGAACTGCCACTTTTGGATCTGGAGCTCCCCTCTCTGAAATGCACTGGAGAGTGGAAGCATGAAAAGTGAATGATTTGGCCCAAGATGTTTAATCCTGCCTTGCATTCTTAACTGAAATCCTTTACAATTAGAATGGTTCTAATTAATGTGTGGCCAGATGTAAATGCACATGTCTCAGATTGATGGATTCCACCCCCCCATCCACCCTCTGCACACACCCCCCCCCCGCCCCCACGTCTGCTTCTTTTCTTTGACCAAATGGTAAAGAAAGCAAGAACCTTTAAAGGCAAATGCACATGTGGAAAGATGGCTGATATTC
>PITA01007748.1:66671-89450 GCA_004023965.1 Spilogale gracilis
GATCACTCACTTCAGTTCTTAGGGGAAGCAGCACTGAAAACAACTTGTTAAGAAAAAGGAGAGAATGGCAGTGTATTTTCTTAATTCTATGACCTTGGTCAAATTTTTTAACCTTTCATACCCTGATTTTCTTGTCTGTAATATTGGGCTAACAATACTTTCTACCCCATAGAGTTATTATTGAGGATTAACTGAGTTAATGTGCTATAAAGAGCTTTGAAAGGAGTGGTGAGCTGGTAAAGAGAAAAGTCTTGTTACCCATTAGACAGAAAGGTGCCCTTATATGGGTGAAATGCAAGGACTGACTCTGTCCTAGCACCATCCTATCTTTGGTTTCCCATTTGCTTATTGCATACAGTTGCCTAGTGTTGCCCAGAGAGCCATACATATTTAATGTGAATAGTAACTGTTGTGACTAAAGCCAGAAGAAGATGGCTATTTCCACAGCAACCAATCAGATGTTTATTAAATGAAGACACATTTAATAAAGGCCTAATGAACAGATTGCCTGATTGAGTGAAAATTCTTGTGATGTTTTAATTTTAGATGGCAAACAATGTGAACATTTATTAAGATCTGATTTAAAATATTGATATTTATGGGCAATATTTGCTTTTACTAACTTTTAATGCTTGGAATTCTTTTAGAATTTGCATGCAAGGTAACCAAAACATCTAGCCTACCATTTTTAAAGTCCAGGTCCTTTTGGCCAGGGGATATAGGCTACTTTCCTTCATTAAAGTTCATTCTAGCTGAATGTCTAGATGTGGTAGTACCATAACCTCCCAATAGTACTAGATGAAATAATTTGATATATTGAGAAACACGGCTCTCTTCTCCTACACTGCCCAAAATGTCTCCTGTCTGCTGCCATATGCCTCCTTCCAAGGTATTGCTCTGGGTACCCAAGAAGAGTTCCTACATAGAAACACTATTTTGTGTCTTGGATTTGATATGAGAATGGGGAAAGGTATGGGATGACTACAGGGAATAAAATGTTCTCCATTTCTATATATACCTAGAGCCAAGTGCTATGCCTGGACTTTAGCATGGATTTTCTTTTTCATTCTCACTTTATTTTCTCAGTTCTATGAGATTGTAAGTACTATTAATATTAGTAAAATTTTGTTAATATTATTAGTTTTAATATATCACTATGCCCATCCTAGTCATATCGTTAATAATACCCTATTTTAGCCAGATAAGGAAATTGAGGCATTGAGAATGTGTCTGGTGCAAGGTGGTGATATTCTATTCCAGGAGGTCTAATTCTTTAAATTACTGCACCATATTTTGTGCGTTTGTGGGCATGTGTGCTCGTGTGCGTGCATGGGCACACATAATGAAGGGGGAGGAGAATGAGCCTCATTTTAAAGTTTTTACTGTTGCTTTCCACTTTAAAGCACAGATCTTCTTTTCCGCCCCTCTGGGTAGACCTTATTTGGGCAGCTGGGGTGTACATAAAATTGCTGTGGTGTTACCACAGTGTAGTAGTTTTCATTAGATGCAGTTACTCTGGAAGAGCTTCCATCAAATGGGAGATACAAGGGTAACAAATCCAGGTTTGATAATAATGGTTGGGACTTTAGCTTGTGCTGGTGGCATGTGGGACACAATCTCTTCAGGATGTTTGCATTTATTGACCTGACTGATATGAAAAAATGATCCCGGGGCCTCAGGGTAAGGTTATAAGTGAGACCAGGGCATAAAGCACAACCTTCACAGTCATCTGTGATGGGGTTAAAAATGATCCATAACATCTGTATCTCTCCTAGAAAATCATATTCCTGTTTATGAATTACCTGACATATCTGGACAGGAGGAGGTGGGGAGAGGAGAATAGAGGTTTATTTGTAAGGGGATAACCACATGTAGGAGGCATGAACTCCAGTTTCTCCCATGGCATTTATTCTCATGAGTCTTGTGTTCCAACAGCTTACCAGATATAAACCAGAGATGCAAATCCATATTCTTTTAAGAGCAAAATCTTTGTATGATGATGCAAACTAAGGAACTTAAAAAAATTTAGTTTAATATTTTATTGTCAGAATAGTCCCAAACATTCAGCCAGTTTAGTTTAGGCATTTTTATCATAGTTTGGATATATGATTTAAAAAATACAATAGAAAAATGCTCAAAAAATATTCTATAGAATTACTCATGTTGGATTTAGGAATTTTTCTATTTCTGAAGAATAAAAGTAGATCCAAGGTATTTCTGCCCAAAGTCGGAGCCCTCTGGCAGAGGATGGTGGGGGAAGAGCTTGGTTTCATTTCAGTCCTGTGCTACATTTGACCTTGGGAGAGCTTAGTTATGCCTTGGGGCAAAAAATTAAATGTTCCATTTTGCAGCAGTATCATCTTTCACCTTTATGTGGATTTAAAAATGTAAATAAAATTGCTTTTTATAAATGTATATATGAAGGTCATATTCATATTCTCTGTAAGAATTCAAAATGCCATTTGACCCATCATTGGCTCAATAGATAATAATGTGTTCTATTAGTTTCTAGTAATCTACTTTTTAAGCATTTTATAGCCCAGTATTTTTATGCCTAGTTCCTAGTTTGTGAAATAAGAAATCAGAAATAAACCTTTGAGCACTTCATTGTAGATTTATTTATAGAATACATGTTTTCAACTTTGAACTTTTAAAAATGCCACATCTTCCCAGAATACATTTCCTTAGTTATAAAAGTGGTCTGGTTGAAAATCTATGAAAAGAGTATACTCTTGAAAAATTTGAGGGGCTCAAGCTATTCCAGTTATAATCTGAAAAGCAGAATGCAACCAATAGATTTAGAAAGTAAAGTAAATGCTCTTCTCTTTGGGAAGAGGGTGTTTGAATTATTTTTATTGAAATTTGGATAATAAGACCCTAATAGATCCTTGTATTTAATTGCCATGATTTTGATCATTAATGACTTTTGATTGCTTCTTCTGGAGGCACCTGTCAGCCGTCTCTGAAGCACAGATGGCTTTATCAGCAGCAGTAGGAGTGGCTTTTTCTTACTAACCTTGAGCTGAACATATTTTTTTGGGAAGATGAGCAAACCAATGTCATCGGTTTTTTGAATAATGAATTGAGATCACTGTTTCAAAAGTGTCTAGTTGTTTTTTTAATCACAAAGAGTATTGGTCCTCCTTCTAAGTAGATACATAGTGACTATTCAGTGACCAAGGCCATAAGACTATGATGATAATATACCTCTGTTTGCTTGGGACAGTCCTATTTAATGACTGTTGTTTATATCAAAAGTATTTTCTCTTACTTTCAAAAGTGTCTTGGTGAAGGTGATAAACTATATGATCGTCTTACATATCACTCAGTGTTCAAATGGCTGACTGAGAAAGATTGATTATAGGTCTTTCTATGGAAGTCTTATGATCATGAAATATTGTTGAACAGGCAAGAAGAGCATTTCCATCTTTTTTACACTCTCTTTCTCATGCAGCATTCAGGTTCTTCACGGACATGGATAACTAGGGTCCACTACCATGATGCGCTTCATGGAACATATCCCATGCTCTTTTATTTAAAAAAATCGGCAAAAATTTTTATTAAATATTATGCATTACACAATCATGAGAAAAGTTGATAGAAGGCTGATTAGCTGAGGTTTTGCAGGGTGGCATCAGCTTGATGAAATTGTTTTGGCCCAAGGCCTAGAAATTAAATTCTTCCAGTGCGTTTAGAGTTAACAGTCAGAAATAGCCTCACTCTAGGGGCCCCTGGGTAGCTCAGAGGGTTAAGCTTCTGCCTTTGGCTCAGGTCCTGATCTCAGGGTCCTGGGATCAGAGCCCCACATCGGGGTTCTCTGCTCAGCAGGGAGTCTGCCCCCCTCTCTCTCTGCCTACCTGTGATCTCTCTCTCTCTGTTAAATAAATAAATTTTTTTTTTTTTAAAAATAGCCTCACTCTAACCTTAACATTATTTTGATAATATCCTGTTCCTGTGAGAACAAGACCTGAAACACTTATCAGAGCACATTTCTTTCAATATGGTATGTCTGGAGAGCCCAATTAGTAATCAAAACTTTATATATATCCACATATCTATGTATCTGTTTCTATCTGTCTATGTGTCTGCCTTTGAGGTTATTTCACATGAGGACATGGCAGAAACCAAAGTAGAGTAAAGATTCTCTTTTTTGGTCTTGTGCCTTCCTGTCCTTGAGAATGGTGAGCATGCATCACCCTCCTTGTTTCTCTGAATCCCTGTTTTCTATGTGAACAAACCCATTCAGTCTTTTTGATACGTTTTTTCTTGAAATATGTTACTCTCACTGATGGAACTTCAAACAGCGGCTCCTGTTGAATATTCTTCCTCATCCCATTCTCTGTTAATTTTGTTAGATTCCCCGAAGGCATTGTTTTCTCCTTTCATGTTCTTTATTGGCTAGAACTTCATTGACACTGTTGACTCTCCACCATCTTTTACATCTCCATTTTTTAGGACTCTTCAAGGCCTTGAGACTAGGATATGTGACTATGTGATGCGGATTTAATATTTTTTCTTTCATACCTTTACTCAGGAGTTATTCATGATGGGTAACTTCAGCAAGTAGGTAGGCAGCTAAGCAAAGCCATTTAGTGTGTGGTGGGTGGGAAAGGGGGAGAAGAAAACATTTTCCATACCTCTGTTTAATTGCTTGACCTGTTTTTATAGTAGGCATCTTGTCTTGCTTTTTCTGAATTTCTTGGGATTGCAGAAGTTGGTGCCTGGTAATACACTAAAAAGAGTTGAGGGTAAGTAGGGTGAGGTGGCTATGGGGATTAATGCTAGAACCACTGAACAGATTCTCCTCTGTCTTGCAAATGCACTGCTGGAAGTTAACTGGATCCTCCTTGGTAAGAAGTATCCTTCTGATAGCTCAGGAGATGAGTGTGCTTTCTACTTCGTTTTTCTGTGAAAAAAATCTCACGAGGAATTTTCCCCTAGAAATCTAATTTGTGCAGGTCTCCTGCAAGGACAGAGTTTAAAATAAGCTTTTAAAAATTTATTTTTATTTTTAGTTATGGTAAAAAATACATAACATAGAATTTACCATCTTAATCATTTTTAAGTGTACAGTTCATTATATTCATATTATTGTGCAACCAATTTCCAGAACTCTTTTCATCTTGTAAAACTGAAACTGTGCACCCATGAATTGGCAACTCCCCATTTCCTTTTCTTTCCAGCCCCTAGCAACCAACCTTTCTACTTTTTGTCTCTATGAATTTGACTAATCTAGATACTTCATAGAAGTGGAATCATACAATATTTGTTCTTTTGTGACTGGCTTGTTTCTCTTAACAAAATGTCCTTAAGCTTTATACATGTAGTAGCATATGTTAGAAGTATTTTAAATGTAATATTTATTGGCCTTTTTATTGTTTGTTCATTTTGAGTCATAGAGAACTTTAGCCTACACCTACTTAATACAGGAATTCCTCCATATTTTCTTATACACACGTGGTTTTATTTTTTTATATTTAGAATGCTGATCCATTTGGAATTTATATCTTGTGTGTGGTGTAAACTGTTAGTTTAATTTTATGTTTTCAAATGGCTAACCAGACATCCTGGCATCATTTGTTTAATATCCCATGTTTGCTTCAGTGATTTGAGATGATGCTCTTATCATATACCAAAAATCCTTACATCTTCTATTCCACTGGTCTGTGTGCACCAGAAACGCTATGTTAATTAGAAGGACTGTTTATCTTTATTTAATATTTGTTGGAGCCAGTTTCCTCTCTTAGCATTTTTCCAGCTTTATTGAGATATAATTGATATACAATATTTTATAAGTTTGAAGTGCACAATGATGATTGGATACACATCTATATTGAGAAATATTTACCACAGTAAGGTTAATTAACATATTTTTCACCTCACATAATTACCATTTTGTTGTAATTTATGTTGTAGTGAGAACATTAAGACTCTGCTCTCATGTGATTTTCAAGTATACAACACAGCATTGTTAACCAAAGTTACCATGCTGTACCTATAGTTATCATGCTATGCATTAGAGCTTACTCATCTTATAACTGAAAGTTTCTACCCTTTGACCAACATATCCCTATTTTCCCTATCCCTTAACCCCTGGCAACTATCATGCTACCCTCTGTTTCTGTGGGTTCAATGTTTCTATATTCCACATATCAGTGAGATCATAGGGTATTTGTTTTTCTCTGTTTGACTTATTTCACTTAGCACAGTGCCCTCAGAGTCCATCTATGTTGCCAGAGATGGCATGATTTTCTTCTCTTTCTATGGCTGAATAATATTTGGGTTATTCCCATGTCCTGGCTATTTTAAATAATATTTCAGTGAACATAGGAGTACAGATATCTCTCTTCTTATTTCATCTCCTTTGGATATATACCCAGGACTGGGATTGCTGTATCACATGATAATATTATTTTTAATTTTTTGAGGAACCTCCATACTATTTTCTGTAGAGACTATATTAATTTAATTCCTACCAACAGTGCACAAACATTCCCTATTTTCCATGAACTCGCCAGCATTATTTTCTTTTTATTAATAGTCATCCTAACAAGTGTGAGGTGATATATCTCGTTGTGATTTTGATTTGCATTTCCCTGATGATTAGTGATTTTGAGTACCTTTTCATGTACTTTTTGGCCTTTTGTATGTCTTCTTTAGGAAATGTCTATTCAAGACCTCTGCCTATTTTTCAGACTTTTTTTTTTTTGCTATTAAGTTGTATGAGATCCTTACATATTTTAAATATTAACTTCTTATCGGATATATGGTTTGCAAATGTTTTTCCCATTCTATAAGTTGACTTTTTATTTTGTTGATTTTTTTTCTGTGCAGCTTTTTAATTGAACATAGCGCCACCTATGAATTTTTGCTTTTGTTGCTTATACTTTCGGTGTCATATCCAAAACAAAACAAAACAAAACAAAACAAAACATTGACAGGATCAATGCTGAGGAGTAAGGAATGAGTTAAGAGTTAATATAACATGTCAGGAGTTTGGTTTTAGCCTGGAAACTAAAATGGACTAAAAGATAGAAATCATCAGGTTTCTTTCCAAAGATACTTTTTTCCCCCTATAATTCTATAGGAATTAGCAGGAGAGAAAGTAAGGGAGAGAACAAGAAAGAGAAGGAAAGAAAAATATTTAGTATTTGCAGTTATTCTCTATTTAGAAACTATCCTCATAAAAATATTGCCCTCTCCAGTTAGCTGGGCAGTTGACATGAGCTTTGGAGTCGCTCAACATCTAAAAATGATTCTAAATCTTTTAACCAGCAGAGACCAAAGGGAAAACACCCCATTAAACAAACAGAAACAAGTGAACAAATACCATGTACAATCAACAAAAAAATCTTATGGACATGTCGCTTCAATTTCCAAGATGGCTATATATCCCAAATGGCATTTTACAATGGGGTTGTTTTTCTAAACATAGTAAATGGGCAAATACACTCTTAAGCAAAACATTTACTTTAAGAAACCTCAGTGTTTTATTAATTAAGCCTCTTCAGCTGAGGAATTTCTGAATCCTGTATTATAATTGCTCTGAAGACTATCATGATATAGTTACTAATAAATTCCAGAAGTGAGTGACTTTTCTAACATGTGCCTTTACTGAAAGAAAAAGTTAGAGGATTGCCTTTGGGACTTGACAGATTGCCAGTGAACAATAAGATATAGCTGGAATAAGAGATTAATTTCTATGTCTTAGGAGTTTAAAGCTTAAAGGAGATGGTCACTTCTAACTACCACAGCTAAGGAACCAAGCATTTCTCCCCTATATTGTGTGCTAAGTAAGCTTCCCTTGTTACATTATCCATCTTTTCCATACTTGGCATCTAATGACTGGGGAAGTGATAGAATTAGGACAGGAAAAGTAGAAGATTCTCTGGTGATGTTTTTCAGCCACTACCTCCTTTTTTTTTTTTTTTTTTTAAAGTAAAGTAGGCTCTACATCCAGTGTGGGGCTTGAACTCACAACCCTGAAATCCAGAGTTGCATACTTTACTGACTGAGCCAGTCCAGTGCTCCTTTAGCTTCTCTTTTTGACCCCTACTGTGTCTTTCCTTCCTCTATCTAGGATGTACTCAAAATTAAGAATGAACACAAAAGGGTTCTTTAAAAAGGGAAGCATGGTTCTAGAGACACACTGCTGGTTCATGGTGAATATAGAAAGGATGAGTCAATTTTTTTAATAATCAGTGTTCACTGGAGTCCCAACATGGAAACCAGAGTTTACATCCCCATGGAGCAATCTAACACTTTTTGTAAATCATGAATTTCTCCATTTTTGTTATGGTACATTGTGTTCCAGACAGGAAACAGAGATATGAAGAGAATGTGTAGAAGTCTTTGTTTTCTTTGGTAAATGCAAAAGACAAGGACAATTTTTTAAAAATAGAGTCTAGAAATCTAACTTATGCTACTGATGCTATCATTTGAGCTGCACCACACTGTGGAGGAAATCATGGGCCAGATGAGACTGGGTATTCGCCCCATAAGTTATCTGCAATAACCCTGTAATGGTGTGGCATGCCATTACTTTCTGTAAGACCTCAAATGAATAAATGAATTATTTTATCAACTATATATTGTTAGTTCTATATGTAAATTTCACAAAAGGAAACTAAAGCTGTGTTTGCAGAATTGTAGTATAAGGCTGAAAAGAAAATGAATTGGCTTAAAGATGAACTTGTGGCCACTTTAAAAGACTAATCCTGAGACTTTAATCAATTGGTGTAATATTCCATGCATGAAGAAAATTGAGGTACTGTACATTGTGTCTTGGTGAATAATCTCTGGTCCTGCTTTCCTTTGTGATGCCATTGAAAAAAAAAGAATGAGTGGCTCTTTTTATGGAAATCAGGGCTGTTCCAGCTTTAGTGGAAGGGTGAGAGGTAAAGCTTTATTTCCAAGCCAGGCATTTCAGCTCACAATGAGAACAGACTTCTCTCTTTCTGTACACCATCTGCATGCACAGCCTTGTGGCCTGGATTGCATTTACTGTCCACAGAGAATGGCCCTTCCCAGTAAGGATCAGAATTTGAGCCTGGAATTTTAACATTCACAGGCTGTGTGTGAGCACAGGTTGGGAGGAAATTGCCTGATGCTTATCAGCGTCCACTTTTCCTCACTTCTTCCAAAAGTGTTTGCGCCAATGTTTGATATCAGATGCTGTTGGAAGCCACTAACCTATAAAATATTAAGTGGCTTATTACAATGCACATTGATGTACTTGTCATTTGCTCAAACCAGATATGAGATGCAGGTTTGTTTTTCTTTTCCCCCAAAAGCTATTTATTTTTATTTTTATTTTTATTTTTTTTTTGCCAGTCGTTTATTTACTGACCTGTACAGAAAAGTATAATTCTTTGGAATGGTACAGACCATTCTTGTGAAGTCATCAGGCAATTTTCTAGATGTAACCTCTGCTCTGAAATGGAGAGGTAGGGAAACTGGGTATTGGTAAGTTATTTTGTAAGTAGTGAAGCTGAGGCATAGGATAGTTAATAAATGTCTTACCTGAGCATCATATGGTAGAATTAGAACTCAAGTCTACTGGGTTCCATCTTGTCACCAAGAGAAACTGAGAGCTATAGGATTTCATATTCTACCACTTCCTGTCTAGATAAGAGTAAAAGCTGAATGTATTGACTTAGGGGATCTTACCTAAAAGCACAACATTTGTAAGGGAGATAAAGCAGTTCTAAAGTTTATCCTGGTGGGAGCTGATTGCAATTAATTGATTACTGGCTTGGGAATAATAAATAAGGAATAATTTTTGTGGTTGTTTGTCATTATTTCTTGATTCCAAGGTTGCTGTAGTTTGAACAATTTCATGAAATAATCTGCCCATCTCTTTAGAATTCACAGAGGCTATGGGACCTTGAGTCTGATCCAAGTGGCTGTGTGTGCTCAGCATGTGACAAAAATGATGAATGGAGATGCAGGTTCAAGGAAACAGAGGTCTTATTGGAATGACATCTGCTTCTCTTCTAGGCCAGACATGTCATACCAGGGATCAGTGAATCATGGTGGAAGAGAAATTCGACAGGCTTAAAAACATAACTTTTTTTCCCAGTCTATTTGATTTTGAGCAGAAAAATGAACAAAAACAAAAATAATTGATTTTTTCTATTTCCTGTACTTTTTATATACAAATTCATAAAGCCACATCAAATTAACTGCAAAGATAAACAGTTTTTGACTTTGTAAGACTTTTAATTTAAGCCATGATTGCCCTTTTATGTCTGTTCAGTTATTAAGGTCCAGCGTGGTGAAAATAACATTTTGCTTTTGTTTTGTATTTTCAGATTGTTTGTTTGCCAATGATTTCTAACTCTCCATTCATACTACTCTCCCCACCACTGTCTAAATAGAATCTCCAAGTTTCAAATTAAATTAAATTGTCAAGATGGTAGCACATTATCCGAGGGAGACTTTCAAATACTGCCTCACATCTATAGATGAACAGAGAATCTCTTATTTCTGTAAAGATCAACTGAATGTTTATGCTCAACAGGTGGGCATTTAAAACCAGTTTGTGGGACTTTGTGGGAGGAACACCTGGGGGACTCAGTCAGTTGAGTGACTAACTCTTGGTTTCATCTGGGGTTGTGATCTCTGGATTGTGATCTGGATGGGGGGTTGTGTTATGAGATCTGTCTCTTTGTTGGGCTCCTGCTCTGTATGGAGTCTGCTTATCCCTCTCCTTCCCCCTCTGAACCCCCCCTCATGAGCATGCACAAGTGTTCTCTCTCTATAAATGAATAAATCTTAAAAGTATTTTGTAGGAGCTTTGGGTTCTTTACATTTTAGAATAGCTTTCGAGAGGTATTTTCAAACGCTTTAGTTATGGAAGAGGCATTATGTCTTGACTTTTCTACTTAATTTCTTGTGGCATTAAGGAAATGTTTTTTGTTGTGGAACCATTTTACAGTGGTTGGGAACTAATGTAAATGAAACAGATCTCTACTTCTCTAGTCTAAGTAGTTTCATTCAGGCAGTTCCAGAGCCTCTTCCTAAATGGGGAAAAGAAAGAACCTAGAGATGCAGTCCGTGACTGGTATATGCTGGATCAGAATTGGTACACTCGTGGAGAAAAAAACTTTTGTCAAGCTGTACAGCTAAGAATCATGGTATTTTTAATATGCCTGGCCTAGAGGCCCACATTCTTAACATAGTTGAGAAGCCGAGGATCTAGTCACATGCCACATTTTTCACTGGTAGGATGCTTTCATTGCCCTAATTTTTATGGACTTAAAAAAAAAAAACAACACCTTGAAAGGAGCCTCAAAAGGCAGGTAAGCCAACTTCATTGGTCTATTAGGTCTCATAGCTACTGGGAGTCTCCTCTATTCTTAATATTTAGATTTCCTCAGGATTCTCTTTGGACTGATTGTCAGTGAGGATCCACATAAAGTACTCACATATCTGTCCTTTGCTTCTCAGCCCTCTGGCAAGAACTAGGTACAGGCTGTTTTTCTCCCCTTTCCATATGTGTGTGTTTCTTTGAAGACTAAGGTAGACATTTCTATCATCTTTGTTGCCATGCATCAAAATAATTTTAACAAATTCTAGAGCTATAAAACATTTAGAGATGATTCAGGCCAATTCCAGTTTGCTCACTTGCTTAAGGTCAGACAGCCCATCAAATGCCTGGGCAAGATTCCTGGAATAGTTCTTAATGATGACATACTAAATGTCTTCATTAATTCTTTGATACCTGTTTTAGTTAAATTGGTACATTTTTAAAAATTATGAAATTAAGTGCTTGCTCACAAAAATAATACAGTGGTCGTAATGAATTGATGTCTAATGAGACTGCATATAGTCTGCTCTTTTTCTTTCATAGTTTGTAGGAGTGTGCTGATGTGACATGAAGAGCAAAGGTGTTCCAAGGAGAAATGGGGATCTTCTACTTTTAGGTTTATTGACTTGAGCAGTGGAGAGAGAACCAGATGAGTAATTAAAGACATGTATCCTAATTCTGATTCTGTCAGTCTCGGGCAAGACTTAGAACACAGAACTGAAATACACCTGGAGTTAATTTACATTAGCCCCTCATCTTATTGGCAAGGAAAATGAGCAGAATGATGATGGGACTAATTCAGGAACACATAGTAGTTATAAGAGGAACAAGGAATAGGATCCTGGTGTCCTGATTCCAAATCCTTTACTATTTCTCTGACAGTAAGCTGTTGTCCAAGTCATTCAGCTTCTTCAGGTCTCCATTTTCTCATCTGTGAAGTGATGATTATGTTATTTGTTCAACTATTAATAATAAGGTTATTGCAAAGAGTAACCTGTGATGTGAGGGAGAGAGAGAGAGGTAAATATGGTAATAATTTAATGGGGTAGGAATTTGGTGGGGTAGGAATGATGAGTGAAGCGTTGCAAATTTAGCAGATTGAAATAATCTTGATGGAAAAGACCACTTTACACAACTATTTGAAATGATACTTGCTGGCATTAAAATGGAGTTTTGGGGTGAGCTTAAGAGAGAACAAATGATGCCCTGCTTTTCTTCAACTAAGTTTATAAGTTGATTATTGTCTTAGAGGCATTTCTATCCATAAACTTACAATTACATAAAATAGCCCCATCCCATATAGTAGCTTTTTGATGGGGACCTAGTGATGATTTTTCTTTGATTTGTTTTTTTTTTCTCAAGCAGGAAAAAGTTAACTTAATGAATATCTTGGGTCATTTCTGTGGTCTAATAATTTAATGCTTAAATTTAATTTTAGTATTTTGCCGGCAAAATAGTTAATGAGGACATAACATTATTCATTTTTTACCTGAATTCTAGATGAAATGATATGAAAAAAGGATGATTAATTTCATCATGTAGAGACTTTACTGGCTTTTACAAATTAAAGCCAAATACCCTTCATGGAAATTCTTGGAGATGTGACAAACTGATTTATATTCCATTAATTTAACTCTATTTAGGCAGAATCGTGGACTTTTGTACTAAAACACAAAATCAATTAGATTGCCCAGTAGTATAATTACAGTTTCAACAACAGAGAAAACAACTTTGAGTGCCAGAGTTTTGAAATGTTAAACCACATTTTCAGTTTAATTTGGGTGCCCTGCCATCTTCTTCCCTCTAGAAATATTAATACCATCACATGCACTGTTTTCCCCTGCTTATGGCTTCAGCTTTGATTCCAGTGTGTTAGACTTGTCCACGGTGGATCCTCAAGCCTGAAAGAAACTATGAGGTTGGGGAAACAAAAACATTGAAATGGAGTGGAAAAGGTAAGAGAAATTTAAGCGGGGGGAAGTTAGGATGGGTAGTGGGTATAAATCCCATTATTAAGTCTGTGTGTCTGTGAATAGGATGACAGAAAGCAATATAGAGCTATATAGGCAATAAATATTTGTTGCATGAATGAATTCATGAATCAACGATATAGGGCAGGAGACCCCTTGAAAATGAAAGCAGCCATGAGGTATATAAAAAATGGATACTTAGAGCTATGGCATAATGACCCACAAAGTTTAATAAAATAAGTGGTTTTCCTTCAGATTATGGTTCAGTTAGTGACATTTCTTATTTTCATATTAGGTTCTCTGTTAGTTTTGTTTGCACAAGTTAATAAAAAGCTTCCTTACATGTAAAAGGAACTTAATAAATATTTTATTTACAAATGTAAGAATGATAAAATATACCATTTTTTTAAACCAGGATAAGTTTTTGAAGTGGAACTTTTATTAATTTTACCTGACATTTATCATGTATCAATTTTGTATCTCTGTTCTTGTTCATTTATTCTCCCTAATGGCCCTAGACTTCCCAAAGGAAGATGAAAGTAAAGAGGGGCTCTCTTTATATCTTTTCTTGTCTATCCCGATTCCATTAAGAATCAATTTTTTTTAAAAAGTGTCAGTGTATATACAAATTTGAGTGTTTGAACTTTGATAGTAAAATTGATCCCTCTTTGCACAATACTTCGCTTCAGAAGCAGACCTGAAGCAGGTCTGTTTTGTTAGTAGTAGAATGGGATCAATGGGAAGGTTATCAGTAGGAAGGCTGACTTTCAAACCTTGCATTGCATTTGGCATGCCAGGCACTGAGCTTCCTAGATGAGTAGTAGGTTGGGGGAAATAAGTCCATAAGGTTTTTGATTTTTTTTTTTTTTTTTTACTTTCTTGCACTCAACATTTTTTGTTCCATGGCATAGTGGGAAGGGGAAAGTAGAACAGCATGAGTCTTGGGCCAGACATACTTGAGTCTGAATTTCAGCACTCCTAATTATTGGCTGTCTGTCTTTGGCAAAATTACATCTCAACAGCCAAGCCTCTGTTGCCATATCTGTAAATAGGGAGATCATAGAGACCATCTCCCAGGATTTTGTGAAGAATAAAGTATCTGGCATGCAACAGGCTTCATTACATTTCTTCATCTGTTTCCTTTCCTTTTGGCTCTTTGTGTCCAAAACTTTGCAGTATTAGGTATTAAAAATGACTGGGTTACACTGTTGACAGAGTACTGGACTTACTAAAAATGTGGTGACTATTGTCTGTTGAGAGTGTTGGAAAGACATAACGATCTGAGTGAGGACTACTTGGAAGGATGCCAGTGTTGGGTTGCAGAGGAGGAGGGAGTTTGGAGGGCCAGCGTTGTCCCCCAGCATTTGCTCTCTAAATGTTCAACTTTCGGTTTTCCATCCTCCCTCCCGCATTACCTAATGGGAAGAGATGCTAGTTGGCACAAATCCCTTTCTCACTCTCCAGTTCTCTCTCTCTCTCTTAGTCTCTCCCTCTCACTTTGCTTAAAATACCAATTGAGCAAAAAAAAAAAACTAACTTTAGCTATACCAGGTTCTATGGAAGAGGAAAAAAGAAAAATAGAAAAGGCAGGTGAAAAGCAACCAAGGAGCCTAGAAGACAAAGGAAGGCCTTGTAGAGACTCTGAAGAATAGCATTAACTTGAAAAAGATAGTATTATCTAGGTCACTGAATTTCCATCAAATCCAAATGACTTCTTTTGTGTGCTAACTTTAAGAATAACACACAGGAACGCCTGGCTGGCTCAGTCAATGAAATGTTTGCCTTTGGCTCAGGTTATGGTCCCAGGGTCCTCGGATCAAGTCTCAAACCAGGCTCAGCCAGAGTACCCTTCTCTTTCTCTCTCTCTGTGTCAAATAAACAAATACAATCTTTTTTTTTTTTTAAAGAATCTCTCTCTCTCTCTCTCTCTCTCTCTCTCTCTCTCTCTCACACACACACACACACACGCTTTCCTTTGCAAATAAATATACCAATTTTGCAAATTCTTAGAAGTGGAATTATTAGGCCAAAAGGCACAGAAATTAAAATTATGCCTCCAAATTGCCCACCTAAAGTTTTGTTCCAAATTGTATCTCCAATGTACAAGTGAGCTATTTCTTACATCTGCACTGAGTTTTTGATCACGAGTGCTTTTGTAGGAGAAATATAGTAACTTTTTTTTTTTAAAGATTTTATTTATTTATTTGTCAGAGAGAAACACAGCCAGAGAAGGAACACAAGCAGAGGGAATGAGAGAGGGAGAAGCAGGCTTCCCGCTGAGCTGGGAGCCCGATGTGGGGCTCGATCCCAGGACTCCAGGATAATGACCTGAGCCGAAGGCAGTTGCTTAACCAGCTGAGCCACCCAGGCACCCCATATAGTAACGTTTTTAGTATTGACTGAGTTTGAGTACCTTTCACGTGCTTAAAGCCATTTGTATTTCTTTTTCTGTGAACTGTTCATGTCAGTTTCGTCACTTGAGCTTTTGAAACTTCACTTCCCTCATTTATAACTGAGCATTCTGAGGACTGAGAATGCAAGGGGGTTTTACATAGCACCTGACACAAAATAGGCAATTAATAAATGTTTACTATTATTGTTGTTTTATTATATTTTATTATTTCTGCTACTGCATATTAGCACCTTTTTTTCCTCTCTGTCTTTGGATCTTTCTTTAGAATTCCAGATTTACATTTCTGTCTCTCACTTTTGCTTTCTTTCTTTCTTTCTTTTTTAAATATTTTATTTATTTTTTTGAGAGAAACGCAGCTAGAGGAGGAACACAAGCAGGGGGAGTGAGAGGGAGAAGCGGGCTCCCTGATGTGGGGCCGGATCCCAGAACTCCGGGATCATGACCTGAACCAAAGGCTAAGGACTGAGCCACCAGGCGCCCCTCACTTTTGCTTTAAACAGGATCTTCCCAGAGCCTTTTCTCCTCCTCCTCCTTTTCCTTCTTTTTGGTCTCTACCGTGGTGGCTCCTTTCTGCTCCTGTGTAATCAGATTTGACAATTCTCAAAGCTTTTCACTCCTCCTTCCTCCTCCTCTTCCATATCTAATTAGCTGCCAGATCTCATCACTTCCACCTCAATAAACAATCCTTCTTTCTTAGCCCTCCCTAGATGTCTTCTTTATGACCATTGATAGAACCTTTCCTGAGTTCTTAACTGTGAACTCTTGCCTCTTTAATCCATCCTCCTTACTGTTTAGGTGATTTTTTCTTTCTAAAAACCAAATGAGTTATTATGCATCTTCTTCATATTATTTGATAGCTGCCTGATGCCCACAGGCTAAAGTTCAGACTCCTCAGTCAGGCCTTCTAAGTACTTCACAATTTCACTCTTCCAGACTTTTCTTTTTTAAGATTTTATTTATTTATTTGATGGAGAGAAACACAGCTAAAGAGGGAACACAAGCAGGGGGAATGACAGGGAGAGAAGCAGGCTTCCCGCTGAGCAGGGAGCCCGATGCAGGGCTTGATCCTGGGACTCTGGGATCATGACCTGAGCCAAAGGCAGACACCTAATGACTGAGCCACCCAGGTGCCCCCAGTCTTCCAGACTTTTAGCCCACTCTCTTAATCCTTCCCTGACCCCAGAGTCTTCCTGATATTTAACCATTCAAATCCCTCTGTTCCCTATTCCCTGAATATTCTCAAGCTGTTCCCTCTACATCTATCACTTGCTTCTTGATGCCTCACCCATTTCTTAGGGACAATTCAAATTCTAGTTCCTTAAGTGCCATTCTTTCACGTTTGAGGCCAGAACTAATCTCTTTATATGAAAACAGCACTTTGTACCCATGAGGCCTTTTGAAATAACATGACTTGTTTGAAATAAGAGTCACGCTGATCTGGAATGGAATCCTTGTTCCATTAAGGTGACTTGGGAAAGTTACTGAGATTCAGTTTCCTCATTTATTAAGATCCAGGATAACAAAATGAAATGATGATTCTCAAAGAGTTTAGTAGAATGAGAGGCACATAGTAGATAAGCAATGCATACATTTTCCTTTTCTTATCCTTGAAGACTGTCCTTGATAGCTCCCCTGGAAGTCTACTGAGAATTCATATTAGTGAGTGTACTGCTCACTGGGCTGGCACCACTTGTGGCCAAGGATTCATATGTACATGCTCTGGAGGGCTTTAAAATTAGCCTAAGTAGTTTAGACTTTGAATTTTTGATGTTTTTTGAGCAAGGGAAGGATGTAATCAAAGTGTACTTTGGAAAATTGATCTGGCAGTGTGGTATCGGCCAGATGGGAAAGAAGGAGACACAGAGACCAGTTAATAGGTGGTGGATGTAGATACTCGAACTGGGGAGTCTGGGGCAGGAGAAGAAGCTCTAAGTAGGAATGGTAGCACTTATAACAAAAAGGACCAAAGGAAAAGATACAGCATAGGAGGTCCTCCCAAAGTCTACCTTTTTCGGTTACATGAGGAGGTCTTGGTTTGATGAAAAAGCATGAGTGAAATCCAATTAAAATATCCAAAAGATTATAAAATGACATCCTTACAGAAACATTTGAATTTAGAATTTCTGATATAGCCCCATTTCAGTGTGATCTCCGTAAAGCATTTAGAATAGTGGAATTTCCTGCTTGCTCCTCTCTGCTCAGGTGGCACTGGGGATTGTGCCTCCTGGAGTATTAAGTACCATGAAAGGTCTCTCACCCCTGAAAGGCTTCCTTTTAGGTCATGATCTAGTTCAGCTTGGGTTGAACTGGGAAGGCCTGTATGTAGGATGCCTGCAGTGCCCCTGACAAGTAGATAGATGAGCTCTCATTTCCCATATCGTGCTATTAGATTCCACAGCCAGTGTAGCGCAGGATACTGGGTAAGTATTGCAAAGCAGGGGGCATTGTCACAGTCCCTTTCCAGCTGTTGGCTGTTAGCAATAACATCCATTCTGCTGCTGACACCCGGCTCTCCCCAGCGGCACTTACGCTTAGGAATTATTTAAACCACTTAAAGACAGTAGAATATTTAAAAGTCAAAATGCCTGCTTTCTAATTATTCCCTAGACCTCCCTTAGCAATAGCTGGCTTCATGTCACACAATGTGACTCTCATGGGGACTTCAGCAGCCCCCTGAGCAGAAGTGATGGTGTTGGCATGCTGTTAACAAACCTAGAGACTGCTTTGCCCCAAGCCTTGAAGAGAAAGGCGAGAAGCCGGTCCTCCATCCCCATTCACTCCAGTCTCTAATCCAGTGGACAGAGCAATTTCAATGGACTGCTCTTAGTTATTTAGAGGGAATCTTGATGTTCTTTCTTGGTTTGCTTTAATTCACTCAGGTCATTTCTCATGAAATGATCTGTAAAAAAATGGGAAGTAGTGAAAAAGGGGATTTGGTACTGTTGGCCTCTCTTGACCCTCCCTGACTTTTGTTAACATCTTGAAAAGTGGTAACAAAATACAAAAGAATTAATGAATTTTAGGAAATCAGGACCAGGACCATCATATTGTCAGGAAGCTTGTTGAATGGGCTTTTGAATTTGCTTTGTTAAATCTTGAAAATGGCATTAAGCAGCTAATGGGGTTGATGTATTAAATACAGCCCTAGTCTGTACACAGAATGGACACTAGCTAATCAGTGGTTTGGTACATCAATTGATATGAGAAAGATGAGCTCTTTTTATTAGGTCAGCAGAACCAGTGATGTATGGAGGCACTAAAACGAGGGAACAGATTAGGCTGCTCTTTGCAATTTTAATTATGAATTTTTATGAACAGAAAAATAAAATGTAGACATCTTTGACTGGGAGAATAAAGGTATCTGCAACATTTGCTGGAGTTCTGATCTATTCATGTTCCATTTTTCTTTAGTCTCATATCTAGAAAAAAATTTGTAAGGGCATTATAAATTTACATACTCCTAGTTTTTAATATATTATGAGGAAGATGAGGTGTGAAAAATCCTTTTATCTGATTTCCTCTGGTATTACTCATATTGCCCATTTAACAAAAGGAAAATAATTTTAGACCCAGAAAAAATTTAGGAGATACTGAGTTCTAGTCTTTTTTTCCCTAGTCCTGAAAATTCACTTTTCTTTCTGTTTGTTTTTCCTGGTGATGTGCATGGCAAGTGATATAAGATAGTGATGAGCCCAGCACGTAGTGTCATTAGGGCTGATGCAAGTAATGGGCTTTGCCACTTGCTAATGCTGTAACCTGGGACCCTTTCCTTAATCTTTCTAGATTGTAGTAGTTTCTATATCTATAAAATGGAGACAGTAATCCCCCAGAACTGTTTTGAGGGTGAATAATATAAATGAGAGAAATATGAAGCATTTAGCACACTGCCTGATATTTATTATTGAGTGAATATTTTTTTTATTATTTGGATTTGAGTCCTGCAAAATCCTCCTCTTATAGAGTACCTGTTTCTATATGGAGGTCTGTGGCTGCTTTGAGCCTTTTCTTGTATGGCCGAGTTTAACTCAAATCTGGCTTAAAAGGTCAATGTATTTTATAGGACTGTGAAAGGGTATTAATAGCTAAATACAGCTAAATGAGGACTCATAGAAGCATCAGGTGATGAGGCCTCATCTAGAATTTCCCTAAGGCCATATCATGCACATTTGCATATAGTTGGCATATGATTTACAGACGCTTCCTATCTGTTCTGAGATATTTTCAACTTAGATTTTTATTATGGCTCCCCTCAGGACACTAATTTTCTGAGTTTCCCTAATCTTCTTGCAGAGTTTCTTATGTCTTACACTCTTTATGTTGTTAATTTTCTAAAGGCATGAGCCTGACACAGCAGATATATGAGCTCAATGAAGAATAGAGTAGGGGGCTGCCATAAACCTTTACCAAGGCATTTTAGCCTGGATATGAAAGTGTTGTGTTTTCAATCTAGCATCTTTTGATCTTGTTAGAGCATCTTCGAACTTCACTGATATCAGGTTGTAATTAGGACCAGTTGGTTAATAGGATGTTCAGTAACAAGATAACAACCATTTTCACTCTAGAACTTTTTGATTTAAAGTGAGTAATTGTAAGAAGACATTTTCTTGGAAGAAAGGAGTTACTGGATATTCTGCCTATTTTTTTTTCTAGAAATTTATTGCCAAGCACTGGTATTTATTTTGAG
The DNA here is from genome assembly GCA_004023965.1 of Spilogale gracilis. Classification (NCBI taxonomy): domain Eukaryota; kingdom Metazoa; phylum Chordata; class Mammalia; order Carnivora; family Mephitidae; genus Spilogale; species Spilogale gracilis. The sequence continues at coordinate 87,050 of PITA01007748.1, forward strand.
GCTAGTTCCCAGATTTTTGGTTATCTCATGCAATCAGTGTTATTGATTGCAGTCTATAGGGATGGCTCTAATTTGTAAGCAGTTAATAAAGTTTATTGAGCATTTAGTTGGGAAATAGATTGCACAAAATAAAAATGAGAAAATAAATTGCAATCTGTGCATACTCTATTTAAATAAAACAGAAAAACTAAGTAAGAAAAGTGTGTTGGACCATGTTTTAATAAGCTTTTCCCAAAATTTCTAAAACAGCTATATCGGATTATAGGAAAAATGATTAACATAAATCCTTCTAGAATGTAATGTATAGGATGCTGTAAGAAATCAAATCTAGAAGTTGGCTAGAGCATTAAAAATAAAAGACAAATATCTTAGCAAATGGTTAAAATAATCTTATCTTCTACAGTTTCTTCTAAAATGGGTATGTAGATGAGTTTAGAGGAGTTGAAAAGGATTTAAAACCAGTTCAAAATTTTAATGCTATGCTTGCTATAATCTGCATTTATTTTCATGTATCTCATTCTATCTATGAGATTTAGTCCATGAATAGAAAATCTGCTGGTTTTTTTCCCTTTTTTTTTGGTTTTGAACTTGTGTTGTACAACCTAAGATATGCCCCATATTCTGCTACTCTGTTTTTCACCATTACTCACTATGGATCCGGGAACTAGGGCCTAGAATGTTTCCTCACACCTGATGTTGTGCCCCCTGGAAGCCTCTGAGACAACACTGGCCTTAGAAAGTTCAGAGCTTTGGGTTAAGTTTCTATGTTGCTTACTGTTGATCTGTTGAAGATACCTCTTTATTTGTGACTTTTCCCCTAGTAGTTATAGCATCTTGATAATTTCAGTTCTTAGATTTGAGCTATAATTATTGTGTTGGGGCACGTGGGTGGCTCAGTCATTAAGTGTCTGGCTTTAGGTTGGGTCATGATCCCAGAGTCCAGGGATCAAACTCCACATCAGGCTCCCTGCTTGTCAGGAAGCCTGTTTCTGCCTCTCCCATTCTCACTGCAATGTGTCCCCTGTCTTGTTCTGTCTCTCTGTCAAATAAATAAGTAAAATCTTAAAAAAAAATTCTAATTGTGTTAGTGTAAAAAATTACCTGAGATAAAATTCTAGAAAGGTGGTTTCATTTAGAAAGATTTTCTTCTGTTTCTGGAAAAACACCTAAGGCAGTTAATCAAGTTTTAAAGATTATTACATTTTATCTGTGGCCTTAAGACTATTTTTATTTCATGATATTGATATAATAATCTTGTTTTTAAATAAATGCATATGTTGAAGTGCTTATTTTTTAACTCATAAATTCAAAGATCACTTAAAAGGAAATATGTAAGTCACAAGTATCTTTAAGATAGAGAAAAAAGAAATATTAAAATGTAGAAAAGTCATGTCAGCTTACTTAAAATTTCATATCATACCAAGAAAAAAGTAAACACATTAAAAACTTTTTTTTTTTTAAAAAGCACTCATATGAAGTTTTAAGATCCTGCAATATCTGGAATTTTAAGACCTGGACTTCTCTAGACTTGCACAATGAATTTATCTAGACTTTGAAAATGACTTCTCGTATAATGACCATAGACTCCCCATGATGGTAGTCATATGAACATAAATATAATATTTATATCTCAATACATTTGTATTGGGTACTTACCAGGTGCCAGACACCATGCTGGGTTGATTTAGCTCTAGGTTAGGAGCTCTCCATTCTGTGAGAACAATCATGTAGGACATAATGATACAGAAGAACGAATATGTCTCTGCGCTTCCTATTTATTTTTCTGCATCCTCTTTCCTCCAGTAATAACTCCCTTTCTCCTTGCTTTTTTATGAAACTCCTGGTCTTTTTCTTTTTCAAAGTATGGTGTCAGGAAATATTCAGAGTCAAATAATTTTACATCTTATATCTTATCTTAAATAAGTTACATCTTATCTTGAATAAGTCAACTAATGAATAAGTAGCATAAGCTTACTGTGAAGGCTCTCAGATTTTTACACTTCAATCTAATTGCAGATTGAAATGTATACTATGTTGAGTATAAAATACATACCATTACTATTATTGCTAACAGTAGAAGTTGATGATATGTATAGCATTTATTTTAGGTTAGGCATTATGGTGAGCATTTTGCGTACATTATTATCTACTCTATGTAGCAGTCTTTGTGATGTGTCATTGTTATTGCTCTAATTGTATACAGGGAAGCTGGACTTCTGTGATGCTGGGCTTACTCAAGTCTGTTATTTGGAAGAACTGTGATTCCGTCTGAGTTCTGATGTTTCCAAAGTCCAAGCCCAAGCCCCTCTCGCTCTACTACATGGCTTCTGAATATATCTTAATGTTGAAAATATTAGACAATGTGGATTGTGTGTTTTGTCTACATAGTTAAATTGCTTGT
>PITA01007749.1:0-24034 GCA_004023965.1 Spilogale gracilis
ATGACCTGAGCCGAAGGCAGTCGCTTAACCAACTGAGCCACCCAGGCGCCCCCATAAAACAAATTCTAGGGGCACCTGGGTGGCTCAGTTGGTTGGGTGACTGTCTTCGGCTCAGGTCATGATCCCGGAGACCCGGGATCGAGTCCCACATCGGGCTCCCTGCTCGGCGGGAAGCCTGCTTCTCCCTCTCTCACTCCCCCTGCTTGTGTTCCCTCTCTGGCTGTGTTTCTCTCTGTCAAATGAATAAAATCTTAAAAAAAAAAATTCTAAAATGAATTGAAATAATTAATAGTAAGTAAGTAAATAATTAGGAATGTATGCAGTTATTATAAATCATTTTAGCAAAATATCAATGACAATATTTAAAATGAATATTTAGAGAAATAAGCCAGACAGAAAGACAAACACTTCATGGTGTCACTTATAGATGGAATCTAAAAAAAATGTCATACTCACAGAAACAGAATAGAAAAGTGGTTACATAGACTGGCAGGTGAGGAAAATGGGGACAGATTGGTAAAAGGGTAGAAACTTCCAGGTGTAAAATGAATAAGGTCTGAGTATCTAATGCAAACCATGGTGGCAATAGTTGATAACACTACACTATATAATTGAAGTTTGCTAAGAAAGTGGAACTTACATGTTCTTCCAAAAAACAAGAAAGATAAATGTGTGAGATGATGGATGTGCTAATGAGCTAGATTTGGCGAATTGTTCCACAGTGTATACGTAAACCAAATCATCACACATACAATTTAAACATCTTATAATTTTGTGAATTATACCATAATAAACCTGAAAAAAAATAAGAAGAGAAAAAGATAGCATGCAAAAGCCATTTGGAAAAAAAATAAAGCTGGATCCATATATCAGAAAAGTTAAATTGAAATTGATTTAAATTAGCTTGGTTTTCATATGATAATTGGGTATGTGCATGTACACTGACTGATCCTTAGGAAAACAAACCTAAGCATTTTTATTTACATTAAAAATAGCCTTCAGAGGGGCACCTGGGTGTCTTGGTGGGTTAAGCCTCTGCCTTTGGCTCAGGTCATGATCAAAGGGTCCTGGGATTGAGCTCTGCATTGAGCTCCCTGCTCAGCAGGGAGCCTGTTTCCTCCTCTCTCTGCCTGCTTCTCTGCCCACTTGTGATCTCTCTCTCTGTCAAATAAATAAGTAAAGTCTTTTAAAAAATGGCCTTCAGAGTTAACAGAGTAATTGAACCTGCCGCCCACTCCCCCACAAAGGTGGCTAGAGGTGATGATCTATGTGTCTGACGTGGTTGGTGATGTCTGGAATAGTCACTGTGCAGGCTTGTCTGTTTCTGGAGTCTTTCTTCTTACCAGCTTTCTTGAGGGTAGCAACTGTACCTTGTCCAATTTCTTCTGTACCTCCTTCTCATTTGGGGTAAAATTCTGCTCCAGTGGTGAGTGAGATTACCTGAGGATAGCGATGGTTATGGTAGAGGTAATGAGGAAGGATGGTGGTGCTCCATGGCTCCAAAAGCAATTCTGGATTCCACAGTTCTTGGAAAGTTCCAGCGCTTGGGGATTTTAGCCTGTTTCCAAGAACTGTGGATCCAGCACCTCCCTAACAACCTGTCATTCCAGGTCCCCTAGTATTGCCTATCTTTTTTCTATTCTGTAAGAAGAAATTCTACTTGAATGACCTGCTTATGTTCGACCACAACTTGGGCGGCAGGTGATCTGGATGACAATTTACCACTAGTTCCTCACTGGCTCTCCCCAGAGAGGGTTCAGTCCCTTGATAACCACTTAGTGGCTGTGTAACATTTGGCAAGTCTCCCACCCTCTCATAGACCTAACATTCTCTGAATAAAGTGGAAAGGAAATTGAGATGAATACAGGAAGAAGGAAAAAAATGATACCTATGTCACGTAGTGTTTTGAAAATTAAAAGAGATAATGCTATTAGTTCAATGTATTACATAGAATAAACACTGACTACAGGGTAGGTTTTATATATTACCTTTTTTTTTTCTAATGTATAATGTGAAAATGTTGAGACATGGTTCCCAGGTTGGATTAGTGTGTTTTTAGGCAGATTCTGAATACGTGTTCAGACACTGTTTGGATGATCATTTCATGATAGTTTTATCCAGTTGAACTAGATTATAAAACTGAATCTTATGAAAACTAGGATGTGAGAACCATGAGGACAGAAATGGAGTTTTATTCATTCTATATCCCCAGTGCTCTGTTTAGTGCCTAGAAAGTGTTCATTAAATATGATTTCATAAACTGAATATATGCTTTTGGAAAGCTATGCTTTTGGAGTCAAAAAGAAAATATGAGACTCTGAACAAGGGGAATCATGCCTAGGGAGGTGAAGAGATAGATTAGTATTTAAGAGTTGTCATATCAAATGGTTGTTTTTCATTCTGTTATAATGCAGTCTTCCCACTTCAATGGAAGTATAACAAAAACATATTGTGGTTACAAATAGGAATTCAAGAATTTACCCCAGCCATACCATGCCATGAAAATTATTCCATATAATTTCAACCCTGATGATGACAAGGACTCTTGCAGCATGCCTTGTGAGTACTGTCCCTGATGACAAAGAGAAGCAGATAAAAGAAAACACCCCCAGCATCATCAGGCTTTGGGATAAATCCTTCTCACTACACAGGAAGAATCATGGATCTGAGGCCAAAACAGAGGTAATACACGGAGTTTCTGATTCCCAAACCCATTTTTAATGTAGCTCTAAGGAAGAATTCTGCTCCTTTTCTTGATTTACTAAGTCAGTAACCTGGAGTCTAATTATTCTTCAGGCTTTTGTATTGTGCCTTTATGTTTTACTCTCTTCACACCCTAAATGTCTTCTTTCAATCTATATCCTCATGCTTCTCACAGTTCCTGGCATACAGTAGGTGCCGATTAAAGCTTGGTAAGTTTCCTTCACAAAGATTTTTTAAAATAAATCTTTCATAGCCAGATGACTTAGACCGACTAAATTAGTAATTTTATCTGTACTTAATATGCTTCTAAAGCGTGTTTCAATTTCTACCACCTCTTGAGAACTCAAAGCTTGAGTGTAAATTCACAGTGCAGACAGTAAAAAGCACAGCTGGTAAACCACAGGGCAAATTTGCAAACCCTTGTGTTGCTTGATTTAGTTCAGTTAATTACTGTTTATTTTGAATAATTATGCTATAGTCTGTAGTTTAAAAAACATTTTTGTCTGAGCAAATTGATAGAAATATTTATCAATGTCTTTAGTTAATGCTTTAATTTCCCCCAGATAATCACTGTGGAATGAAAAATTTAGCTTACTAGTCTCCATAATAGGAGTTGATATATGCTTAGCCTTCTCTTTTAAATATTTTTTGCTTTACCTTGGTTTTGATGAAGCAATGAATGTTAGTGGTAAACCTGGGAATTCTGACTACCATCTGTCTGATCCACCTGCTAAGCCCTTACGTCAACGGATGCTCAGGTGTCATTGAACAAAGGCACTGCTTCTGGCTTTAAGGTGAATCTGTGAAGTTCTGGCTATAATAGGTTTACATTATTCCCTTTTGTACAGTTTATTTCCCCCAGAACATAGAGATTTAAAGAGTAAAATCCAGGGGAAATGTTGTGATCCCTAAAACTTTCCACTGTTCTTAAAATTTTATTTTAAACAATAATTGATGTTGCAGGGTGTATTTCTTTTCCCATGTTAGTGAACAATAAAATTAAATAAAAGAATGGCTGCTTTCTTGTTACTGATTGTAACAATAATAATAAGCAAGCCCTGTGTCTTTCAGGGCTTAATCACCTGCTTCCCACCTCTTCCTAATGTATTGTCCCTTCTCTACTATGGCTCAAGGTGTAGGGAGGATTCACTAGCATGCCCATGATCTAGAGAGATTTGACCTTGAAGTTGGAGCTGATGGTGTTGCTATGGTCATTTCCTGTAAACGAGGTACTTGGCCTGAATCACTCAAGGATGTGATATCCTGCATACAAATACCATCAAATTTTAGTCACTTGGATAGTATTTAATTTGTCCTTTAACTATGTCTTCACCCATAGTTAAGAATATTGCTATAAGCACAAAAGAATCACTGAAAAAAGGAATGTTGGTAGATCTGTATTCAAATATCACTGTTCCTGATGGCTTTAGTTTATAAACAGCCTTACAGTATCAGGTCTCCATCAGCTGATCATGACCTATATGGTTGCCAGAATTACCCTCTCCATTCTTTTGAAAACTGATTCATCTTCTCCAAATGCACTTTTATTAAATGACAACTATGCTTTAGTTATTGAATAATACCCATATTGCTAGAATATAAATATCCTAAAGGTAGAAAAGGTTCTAAAGATTGTAGAAAAGCCTATCTCAGACTTTGGGCATGTTTTCAAACAATATTAAAAAGTCAATGATAATTGTAAAGAAATACCAGAAGTGAAGCAACAAAGAAGGTAACAGTCATTTATTTCCACCTTCCTTTCCCTAATTTGTTCCCTTCTTTCCTCTCATAATGTATTTGTTTTAAGGGAGTGACTCTGGTTCTGAAAGAAAAATGGATATGGGGGGAATTGAAGTTGGGCCAGGAATTGACAACTGAGCAGGTCAGTAGAAAGGACCTCAAGACCAATCTGTGATGTGTTTTAGAACAAAGAAGCAAATGGGGTAAAAAATATTTATTTAGTTTTGGACAGTTTTCATTGAGAAGGACAATTATGAATTATTTTCTCTTACTCCCTGTGCATATAGGCACATACAAAGCATGTTTCACAGATTTAGAGACATCAGTGGCACCATAAATTTGATAATTTGGTGGTCAGAATTCCAAGAGGCAGAGACAAGGATCAAGAAGCCAACAACTTTATTTAAACTAGCTCAAATCTAGAAACAATCTAACAGGAGATAGATACATATGTATTTCAAATTATAATATACTAATACAATGAAACACTACTAAGCATTTTTTTAAAGATGACTCTCAAGAACATGCTGAGCAAAAGTTAGATATAAAGAGTACATACTATATAACCCTATTCATATGAAGTCCTATGACAGACCAAAGTTATTTATGGTGAAAGAAATTAGATGTGTTTGCCTGATTGAGGGGTTTGAAGGGGATTTGACTGTCAAGGGATACAACAAAGCGTTTCTGGATGAGGGAAATAAAATGTAACTCAGAAGGAATAGTTTCACACGTGTACACGTTAGTCAAAATTGGGCAAATGGTACACTTTCTATGTGTGCATTTTATTGCATTAAAATTATACCTCAAGACTCATTGAAAGAAAGTAAATAATCAGTGGACCTTAAGAGCTGAAAGCTGCAGATAACAGTGTTGAGGAGACAGTTTTTAGGACGCAGTTTCTGTCAGCCCAGCTTTAGACCTAAGTCAAAGTTAGCTGCACAAGTCTTTTATGCACAGACATTGACAGAGGGCCGAGTTAGTTACATATTACATGTCCTCATTTACCCAAGATTTATTCAGTCTACCAGACAGTGTTAGTCACTACAGATACAGTGGTAGGCAATGGTTACTTACCTTGTGATGCTTCGATTAAGTGAATACTAATCAGACAATTGAAAACATGAAACATCACAACCGTGGTGAGAAGTATCACAGCAGATGTGTGGGTGAAAGCACATGATGGCTTGGGAATGACAAGTTATCACAACCTTGTACACGTTAACGTGAAACACCCTACGGCATTCCCGTGTATTTAATATTTGCATCTGAATATTTAATTTAGAATATTTGATTCTAATGAAGCTGGCCATCTCACATTACCCTCAACTTTCTGAAGGTCAGGTGAAGTGAACACACAAACACTTTTCCTGATTTATTTGCTCTTATTTGTATTTTTGACATGACACAGTTTTTTTTTTTTTTTTTTTTTAAACACTTGTGTGGTTTTTGCTAACACTATACTTCAAACAGATATTGAACTTGAGGGCAAGTACTGTCTTATTTATCTCTTTTGTTCAAGAAACTTAGCAAGAATTGTGATGCCAACTGGACAAAATAAATATTGTTGCTTTGTTCCTTCTCTTTGTATGCTGTTTAACTATTCCTCCTAAATCATTGTTGTTTTGTTCTGTGTGTCTCATGTCCTTTAATTAGTCCCCTAAAGTTTGTTAGTCAATCAGTTTTCAAGATAACTACTTTGTAATAACCTATGTTATTACCTCAGTATTTCAATGAGTATTTTCGTGAAGAAAACAGAATTTCACAGTTTTGGTGTTTTGGGATTGTTTTGAGTTAAGCCTGGTGAGTTTAAGAATGACTCAGACCCTAGGAAGAAAAAGAAAACATCCAGTTACATGGGCCCACCTACAGATTAATCTAAGTCAAAAGTTGATATTTGCAAAATGTATTCTCCAAGGCAGCACGTCTCATACACAGTGAAGCAAGGCACACATGCAGCATGGTCAGCTGCGAGCTAGTTTTGAAAGATGTGTTATAGGCAATAGAAACTGAATATTTTCATATTCTTCTTTTTATTGGGAATAATTCAAAATTATCTCAGTAGTTTTCCTCTTCGTCCTTTAGATTTCTTTGAAGTAAAAGGTGAAATTACAACACTATGTAAAATCAGGAATTTTACAGAACCAAATTTCAGTTTTATTTTCATTGAGTTTTCTAATGAGGTATGGTGGTAAGTGGGTGGAATTTGAGAATTAGCATCATGCTTGTTAGGCTGTGAATTTGCATTTCTTTTTTCTCTTTCACTTATGTATTTTTATTTAAGTTTTTACCAATGGATAAGTTTGGGGTTTATTTTTTTTTCAGATTTATTTGTTTATTTTAGAGAGAGCGTGCATGTGTGTGCGTGAGTGGCAGGAGAGACACCCCGGGCAAACTCCTGGCTGAACATGGAACCCAAGGAAGGGCTCAATCTCATGACCCACAGATCATGACCTAAGGTGAAAACAAGAGTTAGAGGCTTAACCGACTGAACGTCATGATGCCCTCCAATGAATACATTTTTAATGACAAAATGGCCTGTAGAAATGGAAGTATGAGAAAAAGTGACAATATGAACATTGTATATAACATTTCATTAGTTATAACGATCAAATCAGAAGCCATGTGATGATACCAGTAAAGGTTTAGTAATGCATTACATGTTAAAATTGGTAAAAAACTGTAACCACTGTTTTTAAAAAGATAAGATTTATCCTACTTAGAGCTTAAAAATTATGCACTTATTTTTTTAAAGATTTTATTTATTTATTTAACAGAGAGAGAGAGATCACAAGTAGGCAGAGAGGCAGGCAGAGAGAGAAGGAAACAGGCTCCCTGCTGAGCAGAGAGCCTGATGCTGGCCTCAATCCCAGGACCCTGGGATCATGACCTGAGCCGAAGGCAGAGGCTTTAACCCTCTGAGCCATCCAGGGGCTCAAAATTATGCACTTATTAATGCTGTCTATGGAGTGGTTGCCTGGGGGACAAGACAAAAAAATCAAAACTAAAAACCCATAACTATAACTCCTGAAAAAAATTATTGGAATATAGAAAATACTTGTACCTCCCAAGGGTCTTATATATCTCACCTAAAACAGTCTACTTAAAGAGAAGCAATCAGAAAGGGACCTGGATGCTTAGAGTTTTAGGTGAAGGTTTGGAATCACTGATGACTTAAAATTGAGCTGTGTTCAGAGGAAACTGAAATGCCATTAAGAAAGGTCAGAACCTTTAGCCAAATTTAACAATACTATGTATCTCCAGGAAACAAGCACAATGTGACTGGGAAAGGTAAAATGATGAAAAGGAACTTTAAAAGAGAAAGTAAAATTCTTATTAATTTGAGATAAAAGATCAGAGAAAAAAATCACACATCTTTGAACAGGAGAAAAAATTGATAACTAAAAAGGCAAATGCATTTAGTTTTTAAAGTTCCTTTTCTTTTGTAACAAACTTTAACTGTGTCCATATAACCAGAATAAAATTCTGTTACACAAATATGTATTGGAATGAAATGATTGAAACTGAAAAACAAAACAAAACAAAACAGTATGCTTGTCCACAAAGGCAAGTCTAAAATAGTAAAAAAAATAATAAACCCAACAAAAAGTTATGATATAAAACAAGCATGGATAGATGCTATATTTACTTATTCATCAATGAACTTACTTATACCAAATTTAATAAATATCCATTGTTATCTTGAACTGATTAAAGGTGACCCACTACAGTTTTACTTAGAATAAAGGAAAATAAAAAAGTTGTATATCTTGTATTTGGAAATTTTGATCTAGATTTCTAGTTCAATATGTTTATGTACCCTAAGTAATTTACTTAGGTTACACATAATAGAGATTTCCTTTAAAAACACACATTCTACTTTCACATCTCTATCAATTGAGTGGTTTATACTGGCAAATTTGAGTGAATAAATCTCAAATTTAAAATGTTCATGTATACCTCAAAATTCCACAAGTTCAAGTTAGTCCTATATGGATTTTCTGCTGCCCTTCAAATCTATGATGTGTTAAAAATGTAAGATTTATGCCTCTGTGTCACAGAAGCTAGAATCAGATAAACCTCCAGCTGAGAATGAAAAAAGATGTATTAAACAAGCACACAAATAAAAACAGAAACCAAGACATCAAGGATTTGGGGATACAAGATCCTGGAGTATAGGGAAGGGAACTGAGATGAGCCCTACTTTTACAGCTACATTTAATCCTCAGATTCTTTGCCAATGGAGAGAGGATGTAGTGGATGCTATGCAAAAAGCCATGAATTGGAGGTTGTTGCACCCTCACTATGCAGTAAAAGAAAAATGGCTTTGGGCTACCAAGTCAACAAAGAGGGAGACAAAGGGGAATGAGTCTGATATGCTATGCTGCCCACATCTTGTTCTCTTAAGGCAGTTGCTGATTAATATACTGCTAAAGTTTTGGAAGGGATGCCAATAAACCAAGAAGTAAATGGCTATTAGAATTAAAAACTAAACAAAAATACAAGATTCTCATGTAACTGTTTTGTCTCACACAAAAATTGGAATTCAGGTCTACCAAAGAGGAGGGACGAAGCATAACCCTCCAACGTCTTGTTGTGCCCCCTGAGTGGACTACATCCCAGCTGTGACTGCCAACTAAAATTTGTTTTTCCTCACCTACCGAAACATGATCTGTCCACACTTCTTCACCTTATGAAAAAAATTTAATCAACTCAGAGGAAGATAATATCAAGAATCTCAAATATTTCATATATAATATTTGGTCTCAAACAAAAAGAATCAGGTATACCAAAAAAATCAGAATCAAATGACCAAAATCAAACAACTTCCCTCCCTAAAATACTTAATCTGCAAATAAATTTTTAAATGACTTTGGTGAGATTGCTAGGTGTAAGATCACTATATAATAGTTTAATACCTACAATTTAGAATAAACTGTCAAAACTAAATGTGTAGAAGATGATTTTTGCAAGAACTTTAAAGATTTAATCACATTACGAGTTTAATAAATCTAATGAAACATATACAAAAATTCTACAATGAAAGCTGTGAACATTACTGAGACAAATTTTTTTTTAAACTAAATGAGTAGGTTGATTTAACATATTCAAGAGTGGAAAGAGTCAACAACGTAAAGATACCAGTTCTTCCCAAATTATGTATAGATTAAATTATATCCCACTTAGAATTCCATCTTTTGATGGAAGTTGTTAAAATTGACTGTAATTTTAAGAAATTTTTAGGAATTGGGTGCCTGGGTGGCTCAGTGGGTTAAAGCCTCTGCCTTCAGCTCAGGTCATGATCTCAGGGTCCTGGGATAGAGGCCCACATGGGGCTGTTTCCTCAGTAGGGAGCCTACTTCTTCCTCTCTGTCTACTAGTGCTCATGCTGGCTCTCTCTCTCTGTCAAATAAATAAATAAAATATTTTTTTTAAAAAAAAGAAATTTTTAAGAATCAAAAGCAGTTTAAGCAGTCTTAAAGAGTTACTCTACAAAATACCAAGACTTAATGTAAATCTGAAGGAAATAAAATATTGTGGTATTGGTACTAGGATAGATGAATAATTAATTGAAATTGAAACAGAATCACACATATACCTGGTATGAGGCAAAGTCATCATTGCAATGCAGTGGAGAAATATGGTGTTTTTAAATAAATAATGCTGGGTCAGTGTGTATCTGAAAAAAGGTTTAACATTTTGATATCTTTCATGCTATATAAAAAATCAGTACTAGATTTATCATAAACAAAATACAAAGAACAGAAAAATAAAACATGTAGACAAAATATGAAAAAAACAACTTCATATATTGTTACAAGCAAAGATTTCTCAAAGAAGATTAACAAAGGCAAAAGATTAATAAACTGGATTTTATTAGAATTTAAAACTTCTGTTCCCCAGAGCACACCATTATGAGAGTGAAAAGGCAAGCCACAGAGTAGATGTTCATGGTATATAGTTCCAAAAACATCATCTAGAATATACATAGGACTTCTACAGACAAGGTTGATACAAAGAACCAACTCTTTGAAAATAGCAAACTTGAACAGGCCACTTTTCTGAAAGAAGACATCCAAAAGGCTATCAATACAATACAAATGAAAACATGATGAAATGTAACCCATCAGAATGGCTAACATTTTTAAAAAGAAAGGAATATTTAATATTCAGTAATTTCAAGATGCAGTACAACCACTGGTGTGAATGTAAGTTTGTGTACGTCCATGAAGACCATTCCGCAGAGCACACACATACTTGAGGGACCACCAATTCCACTTGAAAAGATACACACCCTCAAAATAAGCACATGTGTGAACTCAAACATACGTGAATGGAATTCATAACAACATTATTTGTAATTACTCAAACCGGAAATAACCTAATTATCCATTCTTAATGGAATGGAAAGGGGTGCCTGGACAGCTAAGTTGGTTAAGCATCCAACTCTTGATTTTGGCTCAGGTCATGATCTCAGGGTTGTGAGGTGAGCCCCACATCTTGCTCCTTGCTGAGCCAACATTCTCTCTCCTTCTCCTTCTGTCCATCCTCACCTCCGCTCACACACAGGCATGTGTTCTCTTTGTCTCTAAAAAAACAAACAGAAATAATGGAACGGATGAAGTGTAGCATCTTCATACACTGGACTATTATAAAGCAATGAGAACTGAGGGGCTGCTGCATGCAACTTGGTGAGTCTCACAAGCAGAACTTCACGAAAAATCCAGACACAATTAGTACTTACTGTACACTTAGAACTAATTAAACTTCAAAAAAAAACACATGGGTTTATTTAATTTGTAAAATTACACTTTTGCCTGATACTTAATTGGCTTTTCCTGACATGCTCGATCTTCAGTGAAAAAGATGATAATATCTGTTTCATTACATTCTCATGGAAAGCAAATGGGACGATGTGTGTGGAGTGCCTAACACAGTCTGTGGCTCAGAGTAAATACATGTCTGTTGACCCTGTTCACAACTTCTTCATTTCCCCAGATATCCTATATTTCAGAATAGAAAACTTGAAGGCATCTTTATTCAATTCCCTTTTTTTGTCTCCCATACTAAATCATTAATCCCTTTTATCTCTCAAATATGTCTCCACTATTCTTTTTCTTTTCTCCTTTGCTTCTGTTTTAAGGAGATTTTCACAATCGTATCATAATTAGTTTCCTGTATTTAACCCATTTCCCTGCTAAAGTATACCCTTGACAAAATCCTCTGAATTAAATTAAAAAAAATGTATATTGTTTTTACTTTTCACAAAGGTCTCAGTGTCTCCCATGGCTTACTCCATAAAGAATAAAATTCTTTTTTTTTTAAAGATTTTATTTATAAAAAAAAAAAGATTTTATTTATTTATTTGACAGAGAGAGACACAACTAGAGAGGGAACACAAGCAGGGGGAGTGAGAGGGGGCGAAGCAGGCTTCCTGCCCAGCAGGGAGCCTAATGTGGGGCTAGATCCCTGGACTTTGGGATCATGACCTGAGCTGAAGGCAGTCACTTAACCACCTGAGCCACCCAGGCACCCCAAGAATAAAATTCTTGATGTTGTGTAGAATGCTCTCCAAATACGGCACTCATCTATCTTTCACATCTTACATTACCCACGGAATATTTAAGGCTCTCCATTCTAAGTGTTACACTTCCTAGAAAAGTCTTGTAGTTAAATATCTCTTTCTATGTTTTATTCATAGAACCTGCAATACTCTTTAAACTTTTGATTTTAAATCATACTTTTTGAAATGCTATATTTTTCTTCAAGACTACAGCCAAATTTCACCATTTACATATAATTTTTCTGTCTTCTCCTCAAAGTTAATAGTCTATTTCTTTCCTCATAACAGTTCATTTAGTATATTTCTTGCAATAATCATTCTTTGCCTTATATGTGTTTCTGTTAATTGGGTACTTACTTGTTTTTCCCACTCCAGCATATTTTCATGCAGATCAAGTAACATGTGTAATTCATATTTTTATGTTTCCATATTCAAGAACAGCACTTGGTACTTGATTGATTCCTCCCTCAGCCCCCACCCATGATTTTTCACTGAATTTAATATATGTGGAAAAGAAAGGAGAGAGTGTTTCAGAGGAAACAAAAATCCATTAGATTTTGTTTTCAATTTTAAGGGTAAATTAAAAAGAACAGTTGTTAGGTCTTTAATCAATAATAAATAAATTTTAGTAGTTAACATTACTAAATATTGGCACACAAAATACACTGCAGAATAACTAATATTAAAATGTGCTATGATGTTTCTAGGACCTTGCCACTTTTAGCAAAAACATTTTTATTAAATTCAAATTTTAAGTAATAGCTTCAAATATGAGAAAGCTTTAGTTTGACAGTGACTTCTACATTTGGAAGCTAAAAGATATAGATATTAAGGTTTTTTTTTTTTCTTACAGTTTAGCTATAATCACAAAAGAGTATCTTTTAGAAGACAGCTAGTCAAAAACACTACTCACAAATACTGGAGAAGTGTAAGAAATAAACGTTCTTCATGATTGTACCTTACCTTTCTCTCAAGTTCTCATAGGCAAGAATATTTTCTTGTTCAATCAATTTTTTCAAAAAATTGATTTTTGCCTTTATGTTACATGGCTAAAAGAATAATTATATCCTTATAATAGTGACAGCAAATATGCTACATTAAAAAGAGGCATAATTCTTATTTTATTATGGTTTCATTAACTTTGAATTCCATTGCTGATTGAGCAAACATATTTTCAGTGCATCAGAAATTTTTGCTAGTTACCGAAAATTTGAATTCCAGTAGTAACTGAATTCAAAATTAATGCCCTATAGGCTTCTGAGAAAGTAGAGATAAGTGACAAAGAATATGAAACCTAGGTGTCTGAAATATTGGAAATATTTGTCACATATGAGATTAAAAGTTAATCTATAAAAGTATAGCTTAGTAGAATTTGACAAATCAAAAGAACTCTGTAAAACCAAAAATGGAAAAAAAAGTTGTTATTTCCATTTCTTTAAGTTAGGATTTTTATTTTGGAGTCCACCAAAAAAATAAATAAATAAATAAATAAATAAGATGTAGATTTCATTAGTGATTTACCATTATCTATGAAATGTTAGGGGAACATATTGGCAGAGAGTCCATAATGTCAACAAGGGCAGATAGAATCATAAATCCTAGATGGGAAAGGCCCCTAAAATCAGTGAGACATCCACTCATCTAGTCCAAGAAACTCTTTAACAATATGTTTATCATGTCGCCCATTACCATACATTTAAACAGTTCAATTAATGTGTAATTAACTACCTCCTTTAGACAGGCTCAATGCTGGAATTATCCTTTTTTTGAGTTAAATTTGATTCACAGAATGTCTGCATAAAAATACTTGCCCGTTAATAGGAAATACCCATAGTTTTTTTCTGGTGAATATCAAGTACCTGCTGCATTTGGTTTGCCCAAAGTATATAGGAATGGCTAAGAACATTATGTAGAAAGAACTCTAGGATAACACTAACATTTTCTGTAATCAAGAGTAAAGTCTAGTAAGCTGAAGGCAACTATCAATAAAGGATATAACCATCTGTTCCTCATTTTCACCTGCCAAGCAGGGGCAGAAGAACTGTCTTCAAATAGTCATCTCATGCGATTTTGGTTTTAGGAAAAGCAATATTACTAATTAAGATTGAATAGAATGCTATGCAATCTTTTCATAACATAGTTAGGCAACAGTAAGAATAATTTATCAGACCCCAAATTGTTACATGAGAAAATATATTAACAATGATTTTACAGAACACCCTAACATGTATCTATTTTTGTAGAAATCTGTGACCTAGACAAATCTAATGTCTTTCCCAGTGGCATATGTTATATTCCAGCTAAACTTGGCTTAGGAATGTGACTGACCTCTTTATATTCTCCAGTATTGATTTCTACTTACAATTCTTTTAAAAGTATGACATTAGACAATGACATATTTATCTGCTACAGCTAGCTATGGAAAATATGATGTTTAATTTTCTAGGGATGATAATTATTGCAACAAAATTTGTTGGTGCATATAAAAACTTTTAGAATAGTAAAGTTCCACACAGATAATTGATGATCATATGTTGAAGATTATTGTGAAATTGCTCTCACAAAAATGTTATATTTAGGGCATGATAATTAACAACTACCAAGTTAAATTTGTCATTTACCATGATTAAAAATATTTTTACATTATTTCATAGGCTAGAGAAGTAGAGCTTGCATCACCATAATTAAACCTAGATATAAAAAGTAGTAATTCAAATAAATCAGCATAGTAACTGGCCAGATTAATATGTATTTTAACTGAGTGTTGGAACCCCAATTATGACACAAGAAAAGGGATATCAGTCAATCACCACTGTCCTGTAGGGAATTTCTGAAGTGTACTGTTTTCAGTTCTTATGCTCTTCATAGAGAAAGAGTAAGAATTTAAAAAAAGAAAAAAAAAAGCCTCAACTTACTTTCCTTGAGTGAACATATCAGAACTTCAACCTTCATTTTAATATTTTATAGTCTTAAACCTTATAAAATTTTAACTCTCTAGATAAAAGTTTCAAGCAGAGATAGATGCTGGCTTCTGAAGAAGACTTTTATGGAGGGTTTCTTGTGTGAATCATGTGTGAATATTTCTTGTAACACAAGTCAGTTTCCTATCAAATGTCTCCTTTTGATGACATATAGAGCATCAAAATTGACTTTCAAATTTTGGATGGGGTCTATTACTAATATTAAAATGATAGAATTAGAAATTATTTCCTTATAATTTCACTTGATCAATTTGAATGTTCAATTAAAGGCAGTATTTTCACAGCAAAAAGGCAGTAAATTGATTATTTGCAGTTTTTATTTTATATTTCACATTTTTTAAAGATTTTATTTATTTATTTGACAGAAAGAAATACAACTAGTGAGGGAACACAAGCAGTGGGAGTGGGAGAGGGAGAAGCAGGCTTCCCGCTGAGCAGGGAGCCAGATGTGGGACTCGATCCCCGGTCTCTGGGATCATGACCTGAGCCGAAGGCAGTCGCTTAACCAACTGAGCCACCCAGGTGCCCCTATATTTCACATTTTTGAAAAATATTTGTTAAATTATCACTTCTAAATAAGTTATCTACTAGTCTGACTCATTCCTCACCTTTCCTCTCATTTTGATGTTTTACAGTTTTAAATAATGGCTTATTGTCAGGACTAATGTTCTGTCAAAAGACAACAGCAGGATAATTTGGTTTTGTGTCAGGGTAAGCCAAAACAAATGTGAATAATATTAAATTTGTGTTGCTAACTCCATGTTCTGGGGACACAACATCATTTATGTGGGCTTTATTTTCCTCATATATAAAATGGGGACAAAAGCACCTTCCTTTCTCACTTTTAAGTTTGCTATGAAGTTAAAATGGGATCATTGTACCACACTTAAAAGCACACTGTAAATCATAAAATCCAGTACAAATAAACTATGAAAAGTTTACAGAGCTTTGGGTTGTGTCACTGCCATGTCATAAATTGTACATGCTGATGTTTATGGCAATGGTGATTACACTCCCTGCAGATGGTGAGACCACAAGTGAAATAGCCATAGTTCATTTGTGTACTGATTTAGGGGCACATTGATGTTCATATTAATAATTTAGACCAAGGTCAAGTAGAGATTGCTAGAACTCTGAAATCTGAGTTGTTGGACAAAGTATTTTAAAATGTAAGTAGAGAAATTTAAGAAGGAAAAATGTACTTTGTCAAGAACTAATAATATTTCTTCAACTTAGATTTAGAGTCAAAAAGAAATAAAAGAATTGGATTTAGGGACAAAAAGAAATTTAAAAGTTGGGTTCCATTGTCACGTGGCAGCTACATGATGAATACTCATCTAAACCTGCTTGGCCTCAATTTTCCCTATTGCTAAAATGGAGTGTAATATATCCCTTCTGGAAAAAAAAAAAGTCACAGGAAATATAAAATTAAGTAATGAATAAGAAAGGACTTTTAAACTATAAATTGCTAATGAAACATGTATTTTCAGTACTAAAGATATTGCATCCAATTTACATGTCTGAGCTGTAACAAATGAATTTTTCTTTGAGAGGAAGTATACTTACACCAGTAATGGAGACCAGATTAAAGCAAAATAAAAGTGGATGGGGCGCCTGGGTGGCTCAGTCACTAAGCTTCTGCCTTTGGCTCAGGTCATGATCTGGGAGCCCGCGGATCGAGCCCAGCATTGGGCTCCCTACTTGGTGGGAAGCCTGTTTCTCCCTCTCTCACTCCCCCTGCTTGTGTTCTCTCCCTTGCTGTGTTTCTCTCTGTCATTTAAAAAATAAATAAAGTGAATAAAATGATTCTTGTAGCCTTACCATTTTACCTGGCTTAATTTTTCCTGTATTCATCCCTTTTTTTTTTTTTTAGTATTTCCTTAGGTTTCAAAATCTTTCTAATAGACTGCCTTCTCAGATAAGGTTGATGGAATAATATCTACTTGCAGTTATTTAATAACCACCTTGCTTACCAAATACTATGGTTGGACCAGTCTGTCTTTCCTTCAAATATATTTAAAAATAAAGCTAGAGCTAATCACAAAACTAAAACTGAATCTTCACTTGTATTCTGAAATATACACAAAATTTAGGTAGTTGTACATTCTAAATATCATCAACATAATTTTTAAAATATTTTATTTATTTATTTGACAGAGAGAAACACAGCGAGAGAGGGAACACAAGCAGGGGGAGTGAGAGAGGGAGACCTAAGCCTCCTGCTGAACAAGGAGCCTGGTAAGGGACTCAATTCCAGGACTCCAGGATCATGGCCCGAGCTGAAGGCAGACACTTAACAACTGAGCCACCCAGGCGACCCATCATCAACATTTTTGATAAGTGGATAATCACTCAACTTCGAGTTCTAAGTTATCAGAATGTCCATTTCTTGTCAGGCCAACCTGGCTTAGTGAAACTCTAGGGAGCATATATTTGAGTTAGATTCTTGGAAAACATAATTTGTGCAATACTATCATGTTTCTTTTTCTAAGATTTTCATTGAGATAGCATGCCAAGTTGTGGGGTATGTATGCCAGTGATAAAGAGCTGAAGTCTTCCCCCAAAATGAAATGGAATTTTGTTTTTTCAGACATTGAAGTGATCTCATCAATAATATATTTGAACACTTCCATTATGATATAAAGGATCTAAGGTCCAGAGATATGAAGAACCACACCCAAGGTTTTAAATCTGACCACTGAAAGCACTAAGATTGGCCTCTGGCTAAGAAGCACTTACTTTATCTGTGCTATCTTTTTTTTTTTAATATTTTATTTATTTATTCATGAGAGATAGGCAGAGAAAGAGAGAGAGAGAAGCAGGCTCCCTGCTGAGCAGGTATCCTGATGTGGGACTCTATCCCAGGACTCTGGGATCATGACCTGAGCCGAAGGCAGATGCCCAAGCATCTCAGCCACCCAGCCGCCCCTATCTGTGCTGTCTTTGAATATTATTCTGTTTATGTCTGGAAATCTAGAAGCATAGATGTAGTTACAAAGATCTCTGGAAGGAAGAAAGTTACATTTTCAAGTTAAGAATTTAATTTTGTTCCTAAAACAATACATTTCAATTCATATGTTTAGCTATATATTTTTTAAAGCAATCTGTTCAGAATTTGTTTCACTAATGGAAATTCCTAAAATGTGACATGCATACTACTGCTTAGAGTTTAGAAGAAGCTTCCTTTTCAATAAGATCAGAGTTTTATGCTTAATGAATGAATTCCCTTTATTATTATTGAGAAACAGTGAATGGGTGAAGCAATGTGTCTCTAAATAACAGGCCTTCATAAAGTTTACTATATGGAGCCAAATTCTTCCTATATGATTATTATGTATATCAATAAACTATTTTCCTTTTTAAGCTAATTGGGGTAATATGGATATTTTTGCACAATGAACTAATTTCTAAATTGAAATATAATCTGTTTCTGAAAATTAGCCAAAAGTTTGTGATCTTGTTTTATTTTTTAAGATCAAACTGGCCAAGCTATCTTTTTATATTTTTCTTATGTATTGTATCTATGATATTGTGTTTTTATGAAAAAAATTAGTGTGCATAAACATAAAATTTCAGATTCAGCTGTTCCTGTAATTTTCACTGGTCCACATCAGTACTACTGTACATGTGTCAAGATATGTTAGGGTGGATCAGTTGCAGGCTTCACAAGGGAATAAGCATTTAATTTTTTTTTAATTTTTTAAATTTTTTTTAAGACTTGATTTATTTATTTGACAGAAACACAGCTAGAGAGGGAACACAAGCAAGGGGAGTGAGAGAGGGAGAAGCAGGCTTCCCGCTGAACAAGGAGCCCGATGAGGGGCTTGATTCCCGGACTCTGGGATCATGACCTGAGCAGAAGGAAACCCCTAATGACCGAGCCTTGCAGGTACCCCGAATATAAGCATTTTATTGACTGCACTAGTCACAATCTGTAATGCAGGATAAATATTGGTGAAGGAGCTTATTAAAACCAATCAATATACCTTAGGTTTGAAACTACTAAGCAGGGGTGCCTGGGTGGCTCAGCTGGTTAAGCGACTGCCTTCGGCTCAGGTCATGATCCCAGAGACCTGGGATTGAGTCCCACATCGGGCTCCCTGTCCAGCGGGAAGCCTGCTTCTCCCTCTCTCACTCCCTCTGCTGTGTTCCCTCTCTGGCTGTGTTTCTCTCTGTCAAATAAAAAAAAAAAAAATTAAATCTTTTCTTCTTAAAAAAAAAAAGAAAAGAAACTACTAAGCAAAGATCTAAATCCCTAGAAAAATAACTGCCTTAATGCTTTGTATGAGAAGGGAAGAGAATCCAGAATTGTAACTTCAGTGCTTGGTGTGGTAATCTGTAAACACATAGGCTGTGAAGTCAGATGAAGGTGGGTATAAGTCTAGAACCTGTCATTCTGTGCTGATGGGATCTTAGCATGTTATTTTCTCTGAGCAGAATGTTTTTCATTTGTGAGATGGGGACAATTATTCATGCTTTTTAGAGATTTTGCAGGAAATAAATGTGATCATTCATGTAAAACTCTCTCACAAAGTCTGCCACTGTGGTCCTCCTGACTGTATTTACCATCTTACTTTTTGTGACCTTTTATCTCATATACAAGCCCCAGTGACAAGCAAGAAATGGTCTCAGTTCTTTACATTTCTTTTTACCAGCTCTATCCTCTTTGTAGAATGCTTCATTCTGCTGGCTTCTTGGCCAAATTGAATCTTCTTTCTACAGTGAGTTTGCCCATTACTAAAAAGAGATTCAACATTTTGTCCTCTTTTCATTTTAGAGAAAGGAACAGAAAAAGAAAATAGAAAGTAAACTGCTTAAGTAAAAACTATTTCCTTAAAATGGTCAGTTGAAGGTTTGATTGAATGAAACATAGCTTTACTGGGATGAGATAGTTTGCAGGCATAGGGTTTACATGTGATTAAAAGTTGTGACAAAATTGGTAGAGGAAAGTCTCTCTGCTAATCTGGAAACTAAACATTAGCTCTTATCCTTATAAATGAGTGGAATTAGGGCAGTGTCCCCCGACTTGAAAGAACTAATGCTAAACATTTGATTTTGCCAATTAAGGAGATGGATTTATGGGGATGCCCATTAGTCATTTAGGAAAAAAAAAAAAATCTTCGTTTACGTTAGATTCACAATTATAAGAGTAAGCTCAGTAATGTTTTAAACATTTAAATATATATTGCACTCAACTTTACATGTCAGAAGGTAATTTTTTGTGTTTTGTTTTTTTTTTTTTGTTTTTTTTAATGGAGTTCAAATTGTAATATTTATTAGCTCTTTCCCCATTCTGTTTCTTGCCAAGTATAAGACACTTATCTCCGTGTCTCCCACTTTTTGCAATTTATCTAACAGATGATAATTTTTTCATAAATATGTGATGAACTACTATTGGTTTTGTTTTTAGAACACAATAGGAAAAATATTTTTAGAATATATTTTCTAAATGGTTAGGAGAATAGCTTGCAACTGAGGAATTGTGCTAACAAAAACTAAAACTTTAAAGATCAAGATAAAGCAGAAAAAGCCATTTGTGTGCTTGATTTATTGGATTTATCATAGATTCATTTGCACCTGATTGTAATATGTTTGACTTAAAAATTTTAGAAGTAATACTATTTTTTCCTTGGAAAGATCATCTTAGAGAAAAAACTCACAGCCTTTTGGTGATGCTATATGAATCAGGGCTTCATTCTTTGGGTTGCATGTTGACTTACGTGTTATAGTTAAAATAACAGTTTGTACTATATGTGTGCAAAGACCTTCAAAATGACTTCAAATATGAATTACTGCATATAGCACCCATGAGAGTTAACTGTTACTATTTGCTTTTAATACCAACAGAACTTGTCACAGAAGGTTAAATGACTTTCCCAAGATTACTCAGTAGGTCATAATCAAAACTGGAAATAGAGCCCAGGAGTCCAGTTCAGTTCTGTGACTCCTGAATGCTGACTATTTAAAACTGAGAGATTTGCTTCTAAGAAGATGGAATAGATAGACTCTTCCTTAATTCTCTTGATAAGTAAACTAAAACCACCACACACACACACACACACACACACTCACACTCACACATATATTTACGTATATATGTATATAAGTATGCATGTATAAATATATATGGATGTAAAAATATATGCATAAATAAGTAAATAATACACATATCACAACATACATGCATAACACATGTATATGTAAGTAGCACACACATGTATATAGATATATAGTAGATATATATTTGAATAAATATATTCTCAGTAAATAACACATAGGAAGATAGAATGTAAAAAGAAGGCAGACTGGTGAGGTACCTGGGGAGCCAAGAAATGACTCAATGGTGAATTCTCCAGTTTTTATTCCTGGCTTATATAGCCAAGATTGAATAATGCAGAAGTCAGCAACCTGGAAATACCAATAGGCAGAGAAAAAAGTCCCAAGAGAATCTATTGTCTTTAGCCAATACTATGAATGGGCAGCCTACCAAGACAGAAAGTTTTAGACTGAAAAAAAATTAGATAATAAACAATCTACTTCAGCCAGAGACATGAGGGAAAATCTATAACTTCATCCTCATTCCTACCAGCAAATGCTGACTGAGGAAACTAGGTAACCACCCATGCTAGGAGATAAGGAGGTCCCATCGCTGTGGCCTCAGGTAAAGCTAAGTAGGATGTCTGGTCATTCACCCACACATGGCAATAACAAGACCCCTTTCCCAATGTCTCTCCTTTACCCCATCAGTGAAGACCCTATGGGGAGACTGGATTTCTAGCCTCACTAAGGGTAATAAGACACTTCTTCCCTTCCCTGCTAGGATGGGGTCAGAAGTACTAGTAAAGAGTACTAATCCCTCATTATTAACAAGGCCACCATTCTATGGTGCCAATGGAAACCATGTGGGAAGCAATAATAACTTGCCTCTACCCATCCCAGTCAAAGTGATATCATAGAGACCTAATGGAGAGCCTGACCTCTCACTTTATGTCTGTCATAAAGTAAAAAAGAGAACCTCACACCCCCTACTTTTCCATCATCCTGTTCACAGACAGGAGAACTTAGACTTAAGTCTCTGTATGGAAATACTGTGATGGTGCCCCCCTCTTCACCCAGCAGAGCAGTGTCAGAGAAGACTTGATAAAGCACACAATTTAAATAAGATCCTGAGTATTACAATATAAAATCCAAAATGTCTAGTTACAGCTAACAATCACTCATTATACTGATAATCCAGAGGTTCGCAAGCAGAGGGAAAAAAGACAACATAAGCCAATACTGAGATAACATAGATGTTAAATTATCTCACTAGGATTTAAGGAAGTCAACATAAAAAATTGTTTCAAGTAGTATTATAAACATACTTGATAAAATAGTTGATACAAACTTGAATTTAGTTTCAGAGAAATGCACAGAAAATATGATGAAGAATCAGATAAAAATTATAGAACTAAAAAAAATACAGCAATGAAAATAAAACTCAATCAATTGGTTCAAAAACAGAAGTCAGAAAAAATGAATTCTTTAACTTGATAGATCAGTAGAAATTGCCTAATCTGACCAACAGAAAGAAAAGAGATTGGAAAAAAAAAAAAAAAGTGAAGATAGCCCCAGGGACCTGTGAACTACTATAAAATATGAGACTTTTGTGTCATTTGAGTTCCATAAGGGGAGGAAAAGAAGATGACACTTAAAAATTATTTACGTAAGTAATGGCTGAAAACTCCCTAAATTTGACACACAAAACAAAATTAAAAAATGACAATACCAAGTGCGTATCTACAGATTTGAGAAGGTGAATGAATTCAAAATAGAATAAACCCAAAACAATCCATATCATGACACATCATAATGAAACTTTTGAAAACTACAAACAAATACAAATTCTTGAAAGCAGCCAGAGAGAAACAAAGCCTTGCCTATAATGGCAAAACAATTTGAATGACAGTGAATTGCTCATCAGAAATTATAGAGATCAGAAGAAAGTGGCACAATAGTTTTCAAGTACTAAAAGAAAAGAGCTGTCAACATTGGATACTATGTTGAATGAAAATAACCTTTAGAAGTGAAGGGGAAACTAAGACAGTCTCAGATGAAGGAAAGCGAATGAATATGTCAAAAGTAGACCTACTCTAAAAGAGTGACTAAAGGAGCGCCTGGGTCATTCAGTTGTTAAATGTCTGCCTTAGGCTCAGGTTCTAATCACAGGGTTATGGGATCAAGCTGTGCATTGGGATCCCTGCTTGGTGGGAAGCCTGCTTCCCCCTCTCCCACTTCCCCTGTTTGTGTTCCCTCTCTCATCATCTCTTTCTCTGTAAAATATATAAATAAAATCTTTAAAAAAAATAAAAAGTAAATAAAATAAGTTAAAAAGTGCCAAAGAAGTTCTTTAAACATCAAAGAAATGATGAAAGAAGAATTTTTTAAAAAAATCAGGAAGAAAAAAAGAATAAAATTATTGGTAAACACAATATACATTGCTTCCTGAGATTTCTTAATTATATTTGATGGTGAAAGCAGAAATTATAACACTGTCTAATGTGGTTACCAATGCATGTAGATAAATAGAGGAAGGCAGAGGAGTATGGAGGAGGTAAAGGTTTGACACTTTAACCCAACTGGAAAAATCTTGACACATATAAAGAATATTGTTACGGAATACTTACAGCAACCACTAAAAAAAGTTACGCAAAAAGATACACTAAAAGCTACTAAAGATAAATCAAATTATTATTTAAAAAAATGTTCAGGAAACCTAAAGGAAAACTGTAAGAAGAAAACAGAAAAATGAAAATCAGAGAGGGGTGCCTGGGTGGCTCAGTCATTAAGTGTCTGCCATGGGCTCAGGTCATGATCCCCGAGTCTCAGGATCGAGCCCTGCATCAGGATCGCTGCTTGGTGGGAAGCCTGCTTCTCCCTCTCTCACTCCCCTGCTTGTGTTCCTCTCTCACTGCGTTTCTCTCTGTTGAATAAATAATCTTTAAAAAAAGAAAAAATCAGAGAGACAGATATAATACATAAATAAAATAGCAAGTAAAAAGTTTTG